>JAEIFU010000437.1:0-135303 GCA_018904235.1 Lordiphosa stackelbergi
GCGAAAATGAAGCTTCATTTGTTCAGTGGAAATAGGCTATAAGTTAAAATTCTTTCTAGAATTATATTTTGACATTCTTCTTCAGTAAGCCGTGTCTTTACTAGAGCGCGAATGCCTGTCCTGATTTCCTAAGAACCGGGCATTTTGCCACAAAAATGCTCCACATCCTCTCGTTCTCGCAAATTACATAGAGTGCACATTGTGTCTTCATTGATTCTGATGAGGTTTGTAGTTCACGCTCAGCATTTCGACTCGGGACTTGAAGATATTTGATATCATCAATGACCCAAAGCTATCTTGAAGTATTGTTATCTGCCATATTGCAGTTTGTGGTCGAGTAGGAGTTTCTCCAGATGCTCTCTTGCTTCATTCTCCCACCTATGCCGCGTTGTAATTTCTAAACTCTTAATAATTTCCCAGTGTTGCTTCTCCTGTTGGCTTCGATCTCCAAGTGTCAGTTCCGCGTTATACTCTTGTGCCAGGCTTTTCCACTGTGATTCAGTTGCGAGCAAATACTTTGCAATGATTTTTGGATGTCTATGGTCTGGCATGGCAAATATCTTTTTTATGTAGCTGAAGTGGAGTTGCAGCGTATAGGAGAATAGTGGCGATAGGCCAGTTTCCAGATAAATTGCATAGTTTGGCGTGTTTTGTGGGAGATAGAAGATCCGCTTTATGAAATACCTCGGTCTCCGCTCAACATCATCATATGCAAAGCACCCCCAAACTTGGGCCGCATAACATGTTATAGCTTTGCTGTTTCCAGGGTACATTTGTATTTTGTGCTAAGGTCCACACATTTGCGCTTTAAAGGAGTTCCATGTGCTTCCAATTGCTGATCGTGTGTCCTTTAATTTAAGAGCGGAGTGCTTCTTGAGCTCATGTCGCCAGTTAGGGTGACTCCAGGCGGAGTATTGTAAGACTTAACCACCCCCCCCTCCCCCCTTAATGAAGCGCCTTTCTCAGATATCCAAGCTTCAGTATGTTATACTGACGTCGAGTTCTCTGTTTGACGAGCGCTTGGTTTGTTTGAAAATCTTCGGATAATCTACGCCCATCCCACAAAGTTAATAGAACCCGGTATAAAAAATTAGATCAAAGAACTATTTAAGATTAAGTATCACAAAGATTACATCCACGACATTATTTTTCGTTTTGTCCGGTATAACATTGCAACAATTGCAATGAGTCCAGACACATGACCCTGTTATTGCTTTTAATGATATTTTTATATTTGTTTATTTTCCTTACAATGGAATATTTTGCTAGCTTATTTCTTTGAATTTGCGGCCATTATGGAAAAATCCACACTACAATCAATTTGTACTAAAATGTCAAATTGTAATACTCTACAATCCGTAGAATAAATAACCGATCAGTAATGGTTTTACTGGTGATAATGGTATTGCGCTTGTGTTCGTAGCAGCGAAACACGAAGTGAATGTCACGTCATTAGAACATAAACAACAAGCAAATGGTCGAGTACCTCGTGGGAGAAGAAAAAGCCGAAAGCTCGCGTCGTGAGAGGCCAAGCCGCCGAGCGTGCTATTTATAGAACACACGTATTTTCTCTCTCTATGCGTGTGTCGGCTGCGAGGCCGGCAGAATTATGAGTTCCTATCCCATGGGATAGGCTTTTGACATTTTGGGCACCACTCCTCTAAACCGATATTCACGAAATTTTCACAGTATGATTTTGTCGATGGGGAAAGAGTTATAGGCTATGTCTCAAGTCTGTTAACCGGTTCGAAAGCGGTTAAACAGTGACTCAGAGCCATATATCAGAAGTTATTTTTTTTTTTATCCCTTTGGGGGGGGGGTTTTAAACTATAAACTTGTTACTTGGAAAATTTTTCTGGATTACGACCGAAATCGATGCGGTACGAACCGTTTAAATAGTGTCATATTTCAGATTATTAGAGTCTGAACTTGAATTGCAGTCTGTACACAGAAAAGAAACATTAGTTTTGAGCCATTTGGAATGGAAATTATTATTTTAAAAAGGATATTTTCTGATAATATTATATTCATTAATCATATCGTTTGGATCATTTTCAGCTCAGCAGGATATTGTAATATACTTTTTTTGGATATTAATAATGTACAGTGCATATGAATACCAAAATCATCCAATGGATCATCAACTAATATCCTTTTATTCTCTGTGTAGGTTAGTAATATGAAGTTGGATATTTTTTTTGATCATAACCGGTATAAAAATGCTACAAAAGCAGTTAAAAGCAGGGCTGCAAACCGGTTCGAGCCGGAATATGCAAATTTCATTTTACTGTGAACCGAACCGTACACCGAACCATTTTTAAAATAATAACTGAACTACATTTTCAATTTGGTTCAACACAAAACATATATCGCTCCTTTAATACTGGCATAACTCAAAAAATACGACTTTTGACTTAATGATGCACAAGTGCTCGCTGAATTGTGTACTGCTTTGTGTAAATATTTTCGTATTAATATCTCTTTTACTCCATGTGATATGAAAATATGTCTCATTATAATTTTACAGGTTAATTTTCATGTTATTGCAAGAACGTCATATCTCAGTTGTCCTTCAGTCGATATTGAGCCAACATACTTCGGCTTTCAGTTTAAAAATCATGTTTTCATGTTTTATCAATAAGCACTCCAAATTTTTAATATTTTAACCAATTAACTCGAAACTAGAAGATTAATTTTTTTCTGGGTTAAATACATTGAGAACTTTAAACGTTATTTTCTCAAAATGAATTATTTTGAGTTATGCCAGTATTGAAGTAAGTGAGCGATATGTATTCAACAAACTAAACTACTGCCTATAGACCTTTTCTGTTTACTAGTCGGTATTGTGCTACAAAGTCTCAAGATCGACAAGCAAGAATAAAGTTCTTATATAAATTATTTTAGAAAGAACTTCTTATATAATACAATTGTCACCCAATAGATAAATATTGTCTCTAAAATTTTTTTTTGTAAATTGAGTTGATATTAACATTTGAACTCATACATCAAATTTCAGTTCATAGACTAAAATTGTCTCTAAAAATTATTGTAAATTTTTTAATAAACTTTTGATTTAAGGTCCTAGATCTTGCAGCTAGTTCAAATTCATTCATTTGAATATAGAAATTGTCATAAGAAATATGTTTACTTAGTGCAAAGCACCAGAGCAACGCCGGGTATACAGCTAGTAATTTATAATGCTGACCCATCTGATTAAATTTTATAACATAAAGTTGTCGTATGCAAAATTTGTTATAAAATTAATTTTGAAACAAGCCGTTTGAGTTCATTGAAGTAGTATTTTTTCATAAAAAGTCAATTCCTTAGTTTACGAAAAAATGCATTTTATTTATTTGTAAATCATACATTCTAATTGGTCAACTAAATCAACAATATCAAAAGCATTTAATTTATATTTTCAAATTTACGATCGCTAGAGGCGTAACTCAAATTTACAGTTAAACTTGGGAAAGTCATAAAGTATAGAACTTTTAGTAATGGAAGCAGTTAAAAGCGCTTAAAATTTTACACATGCACAAACCAATGCCCGTGGCAGACATAATATTGGCTCGTACTACGACTGCAACGAAAGGCGAACACAACAAACCCAAGTAATGCTTGCAAGGTCGTGTTGGTGCACATGCACATAGTTCAGCAAATTTTTAGAAAGGTAAAGTCATGCTGAATGATTTCGAAAACGTGGCTGCATTGTTGGGCGTGCAGAACTGGACAAGGACACAACACAGTCCAATTTAGTTGGCAGGGCCAGGCCAAAGGGTAAAGTGCTCATAAATTCAATAGAGCGTTTCACATGGATTTTGACAAGCAGCTCGTTCATACACACGAGCACATTAATTTTGCAAGCGTTCCAGGAAGCCAGACTCGGCTTTAAAGTTTACACCTCTTTCATTGTTTTTGTTTTGCTTTTGAAGACTCGCGTAAATTGATAAACTGGATTTTTATTTTGCAGATGTTCAATGCAACGACCTTGATGCGTTTGCGTGTGGCGGTGTTTGTTTCCCTTTCTTTTTGTTGTTGCCGAATAAAGCCTCAAGGCCGGCAAGGGTCACATGGCTGGGATGTACATCTTTTAGACGCATCGCATCATTTATCAAATATTTTTGTAGCACTTGCATTTCTCACTTTCACTTAGTGGCAAAAAGCCGCTTAAATGGACGGTGACGGTGTCCGGTACCCGCAGTGACAATGTGATTGTATAATATGCCGCCACTCCATCTGTATGTTTGTCTGTCTGTCTATCTTTCTAGTTAGTGCTCGCTCACATGTAATGAGGTGCAGGACAGCTGAACTGATTATTAAGCATTGCGTTGCATTTTGAGCTTTCAACGCCGACGGCATAGTACAATTAATCATAAAGTGCGTTGGGGCAACATGCATACTTAAGTGCCCCATACATAATTCCCATTGCCCAATTATTACTCGAACGTACACGAAAATTCGGCCTTTTCAATAGGGTTACACATATCGAAAGATTTGGAAATGAAACAAATCATAATTGGATCAGCTTTGTTTTGCAAATATATGGAAAATGAGCCCAAATTATAAGAAAATAATCAACACAAAATCACTGAAGCGGCAAACCTGGTTGTTAAACAGCTAAACACTCAACGTCAATGCAAAAAAAAAAAAAAACTACACACAAACACATGACAAGACAAACAACAGTTGCAAGTCAGACCCAAAAAAAAAAAAATGCCTCCAGCTAACGGCTACAAAATGACCTTCACCTTTTCCATGATGCTGATGAGAGAGGAAAACGATGATAATTTACATGAAATCAAATACCGAAAACGTTTGGGCCGCAAATACAAAAGAAACACAAAAAATACAAGAAGATGCAGTGAACAGATTTCAATAAATCTGCCTAGTAAAGATATCACAATGCGAGGAAAGTCATAAGCCGTACAGTGGGTGAAATCAATAAAATTTGGAAAATTGGTAGAAAAGTTTGATCACATACTAGTGGAGAGAGTCCCTATAACATTTTAGAGGTTTAGATGAAAAATTCAGTTAAAATTCAAATGAGCTTTTGAAAGATTGAAAGTTAATTCTTGCGTCTTTATGGCTGAATTAGCTCGAATACATGCAGATTTTATGAGCAAGTACAGATATGTAAACATCAAGGCTGCAAAACTGGTCCATAAGCCCGAAGATTCATTTCGGACCCAATCTCTTTGGTGAAAGGGTTCTGTTAAAAAAGTAAAGCTAATTTTCTAATAACTTTTATAACTTCCAGTGCAGATGCTCTGAAGAAGAACGATTTAACAAAATGACCTCGAGCCAGCTAAAAAATCCCAAACAAAATTAAAGTTGTAATATGAGAATACTAATGTTTCATATTTATATTCATTAAATTGAACTTAAAATTAGACTTTGATAAGCGAAACGGATAGAAAACCTACGCTTAATGAATATATTTTGGCTCCAAATGAATAAATGAATTTCGATTCATTTCAATGAATTTAAGTAAATGTGTGTGCTGGTAGAGTCTCAAAATTATAATATTAATTAAGTACAGCGTGAGAGTCAAATTATCTTAGTAATATACCCGTCACCATGATGCTAAAATAATGAGTCTTCTACATTGTAAGAGGTGGTCACTACAAATGTCTTTAAAATTATACGAATTTATTGAAATATTGTAAAATGTTGAACTAAATTTCTAGCCTCTGATGGATCAGCCAAGGGCTTTCCAAAGAGGTAAAAGCCTGAACGTTTCTAAAATATTCCTTTAACTATATATTTCTGCACAGAAAGCATTAGGAAACTAGAGCAATTAATGCAGCTTGCCACACACTAGAATGTTGCAAATCAAAAAATCTCATCTTCATATCTTTTAACTCTACGAGTAACGGTATAATTATTAAGGCCCATTTTCTCAAAAGTTGCGGTTAGGTACCGGCCGGTCAAATTTGCCGGGCGGAATAATCTGCCGGTAAGTCATTTGGTTTTCTCAACAAGACTTACCGGCAGGTTCGCCCGATATCGATAGATTTCTATCGCTGCCATAGTATGACCAGACAGTGACAACGAATCAGCTGTGTTTGTTTTGGTTTTCTTAATTCTATTGCTGTTGCTGGTAAAAATAAAGTTGATTAAAATTGCTTGCAATAATGAATCAAGTTGAAGCATCGAAAAGGCGAGGAGGGAAAAACTTTTCTGTGGCTGGTGGACCTTGTAGAGTCAAATATATTTTGGAGAACAGCCTGGCGAAAAGACTTGGAGATCAGTTTGCCGCCCAAGCCGGAATTCATCGCACTTGGAAAGCCTAACGGGAAAAGTATGACATCTTAAAAAACGGTCGCGTAAAGAATTTGCAACTGATAAGCGAGAAATTATCGCACTGGTGGCGGCATTCTCAGCACCGTTGCAGTCTTGTCCATTTCTCAAAAAATTGGTGATCCCAAGCTTATCCCCAGGATTGGAAATTAAAATGATGGTTAATTGATTGTCGATTTTATTTATGATATGTAATCTTTCAAAATATTTAATTGACTTCTAAAATTTTAGCACAAATCAATCAGTCTCTGTGTGTTTGTGAAAGCCAGTAATGCCTTAGCGTGGGACACATGAATAACTGCACGGTTTGCCGAGAAAGTCTCACTCCAAAGAAGTCACTCACAATGATGAGGAACCTACCACTTGCATGAGATCGCAGAGCCAGTTTATGTCTAGTCCTAGCAAGAATTATATGACATGCTGAATTTGTCAATCAGAATCGTTGAAAAAATTTGACTTAATTAGCCCCCTCCCTGTACGCTCTTGCTTTATTTACTCGTTGCTCCGTCTGGGATTATATCGCCATGTTGGCCATTGTGGTGATACCGTTCCTGGTGCTGGCAGTGCGTGTGGATAGTATTTTCGTTACGGTGCACACGTATCAGCAGTTGGATCACAATCGGAAGGCCACATCACGAGACAATTCCTAAGGCTATTGGCCTAGTTGATCCTTCGATTTCGTAGACGGCGGGCAGTAAGTTTGCCTGCTTTGCGATTGGTGCCATTTCGATATGGCGCGGCGGTCAAGACGCATGCGGCGGCTGCCATTCTGCTGGACTTTCTGTTCCAGATCGCCGTAAGTCTCTTCCTGTCTTACTGCCTGCCTCCCAATTTCATTTTGTGGATGCACCAAATTGGCAATTAGAAAAATAAATAATATTGACCCGGCTGTTGTTTATCGAGTGAAAATATCGATAGTTTTATCGAAACTTGCCGGCAGGTTAAAATTTGACCCCATCATGAGGCTGCGGATAAAGTTGCCGGCAGGTTTTCGCCAAAGACAGCAGGAGACACTCAAATTCGGCTAACCTGCCGGTAAGTTTGTCTAACCGGACATTGAGAAAATGGGCCTAAGAAGAATATTGGTTTTCCCTTTCTTTTACCCTTGCAAAGGGTATTATAATTTTGCCCAGAAGTTTGCAACGCATAGAAGTATTCATTTCCGACCCTATAAACTATATATATTCTTGATCAGGGCGACGAGCTGAGTCGATTCAGCTTTGTCCGTCCGTCTGTCCGTCTGTCTGTCTGTTTCTATTCAAACTAGTCTCTCATTTTTAAAGCTATCGAGCTGAATCTTTGTACAGAGTCTTCTTCCGGATCGGATGACTATATCTTATAGCTGCCATGGGAACTATCTTTCGAAAAATTTAACTTAAAAATCATCCGGTTCACACTGAATTTCTGCAGGATTCTTTTTTAACGCTTATATGTAATCTGTAGCATCAGATCCTAAAAACCGATTCCAATAACGGGTACGACATTGCCTTAATTAACATTTTTTCAGCCCAAATATAGCCGAAACCGAAAGACTGCTATTGGTCATAACCATTGGTCACCATCGGGGGTGCCACAGAAACCTCTTCCAACCGAATTCCAACCGAATTCCATTCTTAGGTGCCACAGAAATTTCTATTGGTTGGTTTCAAACCTCTAATGTTTTGTTAAGAGATTTTGCAAAGCTCTTTTCTCACTAGCGCCTTTTGTCGAAGTGGCGCCCTCTACAGCTAGCGGATTAAGAGCTAGCGGATTGAGGGCTGGAAACTAATTCCTCATGTTTGGCGCCAACAAATTTTTAAATTTTTGCATTATATTGGTGGAGAATGCGACTTAAAATTGAATTATTATTTAAAAATGCATCATAAAACATATAACACAATCAAAAAATTTCAGTTAATCATTAAATTAACCCACATCCAAAAAAAGGGAAATTTTTTGGCGAGAGATTCAGCCCTGTTTTTAGAGATGGAACATCAATAGGAACATCTGGTGTTCCAACTAGATTTTCTAATTAGAAAATGAAATCTCTAGAAGTTCTGTGGCACCAACGAATTTTTTTCTCTAGAGATTTCTTGGCACTCCCTTTCTGTCCGTTTGTTCCAAACACTCTTAAGATCTAAATTTCTCGATCAATTGTATCGATGAATTAAAATAACGCCAAAAGTATGGATGATTATATAATCTAACTTTAGTTTTGCAAAAAAATTCATTAAACAAATTTTGACTGCTGAAATATTCTCTTACTTCGCCAGAAGGCATCTAAGCGAATTATGTCCCTTATCTACATATGTTTGCCTAAATAAATTATGATTTTGGGCAATTAATCACCCACTGTGCGTCATTTGTTGTCGTTGAACTTGAACTGTTCGGCAGGTAAAAGCAGTCAACGCCAACAGCAAACGCCAAAATGAATAAAAACCCGACTGTCGGAAAAAAAAAAAAAAACAACAACGTAAATAGCTCTTAACCAAGATGCGGTGGCTGTCGGGTTTTTGTATTGTGACTGGTTAAACCACTGTGCGCGTAAATTACAACTCCAACTCCAGCCATGAGATGCTACATAAGATGGGGGATAGGGGATGGGGATGCTTTCATGTCGGGTCATACAACCCAAAACACAAAACTTGACTTTGACCAACAACCAATTTGCAGGCAGACCGAATACGAAAATGCTTTTAAGGAGCTGCAATTAAGAATTGTCTAGCCAAATGGAGTTTATTTGTAAGCGAGCAAAATACGGCCAGGATAAGATGTTGCAATCGTTTGACTCAAACCAAACAAGACATTAACCCAATAAATTGTATTCAACACACGACAAAGCTTCATTAACAGCTTTTAATCAAGTTGTCTAATTGGCAAGACAAACGAAACGCAACGAAGCCGCAGCAAGGTCTAACCACACAAGTAGAGGAGAAACCAAAAAAAAAAAAAAACAAGAAAATGGTGAAGAAAAAAATGTGATGATTGTTTGGTAAATAATTAATATTTTTCCAAAACCTACAAGCAATTTGCAGCTAACAAATAAGCAAATAAAACATACTGAGTGTAAGTTTTAAACATATCAAATAAGAAACCTTCGAATGGGTTAAAAATCTAGTGACGAGAGCATACCAAGAACAACAAATTTGGGACCAAGGATTTACAAAATATATGAACTATTCTTTGTTATAAAGCAACAATATTTTAAAATTTAATGAAATCAATGCCAAGCTCTTCCACAATTCTTTGCCCAAAATGTCTTAACAAAAAAAAGGTACAGCAAACAGAGAATAACCTAAGTAAACTAGTTTTGATCAGGCTGCAAAACCACTAAAATTATGCAAAAGGTTCGTTCTGGAGTTTCAAACGAGGTACTTAACTTATTGAACCTAATTTTTGGTTTCAACCTTATCCTCTAGTACGGCCGACCAACGCTATTCCAACGTTCCGTCGACGATATTGTGACTGTCGTTGACGCACGCTTATTTCCCTCACATTGGGCTCGACTGACGTATTTTGCAAGGGGATGTCCGCTCAATACGTTAACGACTCTCCAGGCACGCTAGGTCGACGCAATGCCATGCAGAGAAGCTACGTAAACGACGCTCGTTTACCTGACATGATGGTGCGACTTTATCGACACTCGTTCGACCCAATGCCATGCAGAGAAGCAAAATAAGCGACGCTCGTTCGACCCAATGCCATGTATGGAGCGACATAAGCTACGCTCGTTCAACCCAATTCCATCTATGGAGCGACATAAGAGATGCTTCTCTCTTGACGGCAATGTATAATATAAATATTTCACATTACGTACTCTTCATTATAAATTTTTATTAAAATTATTAATTTTATATTAAATCTATTCATATAAAAACAAAGAACGGCTGGACGGATTTTGAAGATCTTTTCCTCACAAGTAATGTCCGGCAAATTTAAGTCCACGTCATCTTGGATTTCATGCGGAAGCTCATCGTGCGAAGCCAAGTCGAGCCCATGCACTTGCACCCCGGGGTGCTCCGCATCGTTTCCAATGCACAATAACTGTTGCAGGCGCTTCCAGCGCTGCATTTGCCTTTTTCCAACCATTAAAATAATTTTTATTAAACCACTTATATTTGCTCTAATTTTTAAAATACCCACAATCCACTTTTTCACACAAATATGTAATTAAAAAATCACACAATAAAAAATCAACCAATCAATCTCAGCCGAAAATTAGACAAGTCGAAAAAAAAACACAAAGGATAACAACCGATTAGAAATGCCATTTTTGTTGTTGCAATTCCTATTTTCCCTGAACTTGGCACGTGTCACACAGCTTCATGCGCGGCGTTTGTATATCCTTCCCAAACTGAAAATACTTTACGTGAAAAAAATTTTTTCTTTGCGAATTTTTTTCACCAAACGATAAATATTTATTTATTTTATTCATTCATTATAAATTTTAATAATTAGTGCGCATTGCAATGGATTCCACTGGCATGTTGTGAAATATTTTGCTGATAGGGTGTTCGAGGAATGATATGCCTTTTTTCAAATCCTTTCCTATTCTTTGCACACGCTCTCTCATAGAAAAAAATTAGAGCGTACGCCTCTCTCTCTCTCTCTCTCTCTCTCTCCTACAATTTTGACAGAAGTCACGACTCATCAACGTACAAAGAGCAACGCTGGTTTGACGAATATAGACCGACTGACCCCAGCCGTACTAGAGGGTAGTTCATAGCATCTGAATTTAATCTTAAAAACATTCTCGACCCTCTTTCCTATCAATTTCAGCAAATCCCACTCGGTCTTGGTTTAATGGTGGGAAAGCGTTTTATTTATTAAACTATTTGATATGTAAAGGGTTGCCCATATTCGACGGACCCATTTTTTTTTTTAAAAATCAAAGAAAAATATAAAAATTTGGCGGTTGGCAATCTTAATCATTTAATTTGTTCCAAGTAGATTTGTTTACATCAATTTTTGAATATGATATCTCTCAAATGGCCGCCTCTGGCGTTGTTGGCGTATTGTGCCCTTTTTGCAGCATTTTCCATCGATTTCGCCAACATTTCGGCCGGAATAGCGGCTATTTCTTCACGAATGTTGTCCTTGAGCTCTTCTACGGTCCTTGGCTTGTTAACGTAAACCTTTGACTTCAAATATCCCCACAAGAAGAAGTCAGGCGGCGTCAAATCGGGCGAACGCGGTGGCCAGTCCAAATCACCACTTTTCGACATCAAACGGCCCGGAAACAATTTCTTCAGAAAATCGATTGTTATGCGACTTGTGTGCGGTGGAGCGCCGTCTTGTTGAAACCAGAACTGCCTCATACGCTTTCGACGAATAATTGGCATCACAAAATTGGTCATCATGTCGCGATAACGCTCCTGGTTGATGGTAACAGCATGGCCATTTTCATTTTGAAAGAAAAAACGGCCCAATGACCGTTTTCGCACTAACGCCGCACCAAACTGTGACTTTTTCGTCATGAAGAGGCACTTCTTGAATCTCCTGAGGATTTTCAGTGGCGTAAATACGGCAATTTTGCTTATTTACGGTCCCATTCAATGTGAAATTTTCACATTTTTTAATTTTTTAAAAGCACGTTGAGTTTTCACAATTGACTTGTTCTGTTGAATGTAAATTTCAACTATTTCAGAGCGCTCGCGTGGCGTGTATTGTTCCATGGTAAAAATCTGCTTGGACTGACGCTTCAAACGCGGTATGTCATTAAGCGATCTGACATCTCTGTCAAAAGTTATGGCGTTGCCAGATGGGTCCGTCGAATATGGACAACCCTGTATAATATCAAATATTGAGTGGAACACAGCTGTTAATGCTATCAATCATATACATATACCCCCTCCAAAAGCTCCGGGTTCTTTCACTATGTGCTCGTAAATAGATATTTTTGTATGTCCATTTTCCAACTTTCCTTTTGCACGTAGTCGTAAGATTACAAGATTGGAACTGATTTATAAAAGAGATCTTTAGTAGATAACGAACCAACCGTTTCAGTGCTTTTTTCCGGCTTATATTATGTTTGCACATTGCTGCAAAATAGGAACACAGATCACCACAAGAGAGGCTGGTAGAATGTACAGATGTTTCAGGAACCTCCCGTGCATTAAAACAGTTACAGTGTGAAATAAAAATTAAAAATTAAATTAACACTTTTATCTAAGCCGTACCTTTTTCCAAAGAGATGAATAGAATAGAAGTTCCGATCCATGGTATGATAGACCCAAAAAACGGAAACGAACCCGTTCTAAAGCGGTATAATTCTGGACCGGTTTGCCGCGTTTGGTTTTGTCTCATATGGGTCAAATATCAAAATTTTCAGAGTCTTATTTATTTAGTTTTAGCTTTATCAAAACGTTTGGAGCTGCTTGTTAAATGATGCCATCCCTTAAGACGCCTCTAAATGTGTTATTTTTCTTCTCTGTGTATAAAGATGATAAAATTAATTAAATATTATAACAATAGTATAACATTTTTGCTTCTTTTAGTGCGTCTCTGGCGCATTCTAAGCATAAGGATCTATATTTTATAAATTCATTACCCTAAGGGGATTAATCAAAATTGAACTTTTCGTTTGCAAACTTTCAATCTCCACGCTCCGTGTTACTTTCATCACTAGTCTGCCTTCCGCAGCGCACATATGTACACACAACTTTGATATGGCCAATGTCAAGGTCTTTATCAGTTGCTTCTCAAGTGTTCCAATTCAGTTCACTTCCGTTATCTTTAAGTATCCCCATATTGTTTGGGAATTTGCCAAGTTTATATTAGTTCGATGACTAATTTCGGTAAGTTTTGCTTAAGCGGATATCATTTGTTCAAATTGATTTTTATCCGGTTTGCTTGATTGTCACTTTTTTGTGTGTGTATATTTTGATTAAATATGCGAATTTTTAATGCTGCTGATGATATTTGGTTATGATAGGTGGCTGACAAAAATTAAAAATAAAAACAAAATACCACTTGAAGGTCAACATAAATATCTAATGATGGCTTATACGCTTTTGTTGTTTGCCTTTGGCAAAAGGAACTAAAAGTTCAAGAAAATAGTTAGTTAAATCAAAGCCTACACAAGAATTTTTCCAGTCAATGTCATGTCGTTGTGCCCTATCGCTGGTGTCACATCTACCTAGTGGAGCTCTGCCTTGTGCGCAATTTGTTGTAGAATGTCAAGACATGAGTAAGGGAATTCAGACAACAAACTATCTGTCTGTAGGTAGGTTGTAAGAAAAATTGCCCACAAAAAATGCTGAAAAATTATTGTTGGCATGTAATCAGGGCAAAAGGATCGCATAAAATATATATGTGTGTGTATGTAGGAAGGCGTGAAGTGCCTTCACACTGGCACGAGTCCTACGCAATTGTTGCTGACAGCTCTCAAGAAATTTATGGCATTGAAATATATTGGTTATGCCTGCACATAGTACAAAAGGATGATCAGTTTATCTCTGACTTAACATCGTGTTCTAAAAGTGCAACTTGTAATTCATGGCCAGCATGGACAATAAAATGGGTGTGACTGACAATTGCTGTCCGGCAATATTTTCCCACGCTGCTTGCGGTTTGCCCCTGCACCTTCAGCCGCTGCTCATGGGGTGACCATGCAAAATTATTCAGTTTAGTGTCTAACCACAACTAAGGCGGTGCCACCAATTTATTGTAGTTCAATGAGAATACGATTGATCTTTGTAATACTATACGATGTGCTTATTTCTGTCTCTTTTTATTTAGATAAATTGACTTACCAACTGGAATGACTTAACTTTGTCAATTTATGACAGGTTCTGTCACTGGTGCTCCATGTGACTTGCCATTTCACCATTATCTGTCATATAAAACTTTCAATTTGAATTCTTGTTAAATTTTTTATTTCGATTTAATGGTAAACCCGTTGCGTACATTTATACGTATGCATATATTTATTTCTACCAGTTTGTTAATAGTCAAAAGTTCAACTAAAAGAAATAAAAAAAACGAGCTTCGAAGCTTATATACTCTTTTAAAATCTTTTAAATAAAATATGCATCGTAATAAATTATGCTCTTGAGTTTAAACTCAACTCACTAGACACCTACACAACATTTAAAGTGGTATATTATAGCTTTAAATTGAATTCTCTTTAAAAACCAAACAATTTTAAAGGGCATAGCCGGATAATCTTGGGAAAACTGCCCCAGAAGATTTTTCGTTATTTTGAATCAGGGATGGTAGCTATTATCTAGGAGGGTATGTAAGCCAAGTTTCAATTCAATAGGTCTATTGGTTGACGAGCAATATGCAGAAATGCTAAAACATAAATATCGATATATCTGGTCTCACACGACGTTTTATCATGAACTGTTGATTGAATATTGATAAGATTTAACGTAGTTATCCGCTACAAAATTCGGGATTTTTTACTCTTTGACCACTTTCCAGTTTCGACAATATCATGGAATTTTTACAGTTGAGGTGTCCTTAAACCATCTAATTAATAAAACAAACTAAGATTTTTAAGAGTGGTGCAACAAGGTCAAATTAATAAAAAACATTAAAATATATATAAATTGGTATTTCCATTTGTTTTAATCTTCATCACTATATTTGTTGATAATGGTACAATCATCAGTTGTTTTAAATATATTTATCAGCATCTCGGCAGGCTTGATGTTCCTTGACTTGATCCTTGCATAAAAAGCAAGTTTTTCGAAAAGAACTTAAATTATCTAACTGCTTACTGCGGCTTCAGTACCGTTCCAAAATCGGAAATTGCTGAATTGCTCAAATGAAAAGTGGATAATGAAACCTTCAAGTAGTTAAATGATAGCCAATTTTCGTATTTTACAGGTATGTACATTTCGACTCGTTAACTATGCAAAACATGCAAAAGCATATGATTTTGTAACCTCAAAAATTGGAAAAATATTTGTCTTAACTGGGAGCATTTAGTATAACTGATGGAATCTTTACCCTCAATGAGAAATTCGACTGGTCGTAAAAAGTAACAGGCTCTAATAATATTTTTTATCCAAGATGAAACTTGGCAACAGCAGCGAAACAATTGCTAATCTATTTGGAATAACCCAGCCGCAAATGGTTTCTCAATATGTAAAAGAAGTAGCAACAGCTTTTCAAAAATATGTATTAGCTCTCTGTGGGTTGAATGCTGAATCTAGATTAATTGGTACGGCAAATAAAACAGAAATAACCAAATCGTTATTAAAAATAGGTGTCGATAAGTTGATGATCATTTGCAATGGAACATATATCAATCATGGTCAGGTCAGAAGACAGTTCCCCGTGCAAGCCATCTACAATTTGCACCAACAATGGTTATATTTTTGACATGGCAGAACCATATAAGTCCAATGTAAATAACGCAACAATTATAAAGCACTTACTACATCATCTGGACGGACTTTAAAAATTGCTTTAGCCAGGAGATGTAATTGTTGTTGATCGAGGGTTTAGAGATGCTGTTGAGGATCTCGAAGGAAAAGGCTATAAAGTTCTTCTGCTAGCTCTGAAACGCAAAAGAAAACATACAAATTAGGTGGGCATTTAAAGCTTTGCACGAAATTTTATAACAAAAGTACCAGCTTCTTGATGGAAAAGTTGACAATTAAATGCTGCCAAAAATAGAAATCCTGCGCAAGAAAGCTTGCTATCTAAAGAGTGATCGTGATTTGTCGGAACATTTTTTTTTTTGGGGAGTTGCAGAAAACAGATGATTGCATTATATTACGAATCAAATCCCGGTACATTAATAAAAAAACATATCACATTTTTATTAAAATAAACACGTAATGGCAAAACTCTTTGACTGCATTATGGGGCACTATTGCAGCTGCCTAATGGAATGCGAACTGCTGGCTGTAGTTTGCATAGGGGTCATTCTTTTTCAAATCGAACAGGCTCAAAATTCAACTTTTTATTTTTCAATAATAAAAGAAACCGAAATTAGATCTCGACACTCCAACCATTCGTATGGCAGCTATATGATATAGACGTCCGATGTGTGAGATGTTGACATTATTGAAAAGCTTGATAAATATAAAGTACACGTGCCAAGTTTCAGCTACATAGCTTTGAAACTGACTGCGTGGCAAAGCATTCTTTAAGGGTATATTTTTATTTGTTTATAACTTCAAAAATTCATAACTTTTAAACTATAAAAGTCTCCATCTTTTTGAAAACACCAAAATTTAAGTTATGTTTAGGGCAATAAATAGTTTATCCTTAGAAGCTATATCATGGTGGTTAACACTGAGAAAAAATTATAAATAATTTTTAGCAACAATTACTTAATATTATTAAATAATTTAAAAATCTATAAAATTATAATTTGTGTAGCTACAGTGAAATACTTTTTCACCAATATCAACTTGGATATACCTGTATGATAAAACAAAAAAGATATCACGTTTTTAAAACCTACCTTTTTTTTATTTTTGTTTTTAAATCTCTACAAATAATTTAGAAATATTAGTATCTGGTTTTTTGTTGCGTTTTGTGGGGGTGTCGGGTTTTTTTTTTGGTTATTTTTTTTTTTTAAAAAATTTTGTTTTTTTTTTGTTCGTTTTTTTTAAAAAAAAAACCAATAACAAAACCGCCGAAGATGGTGAAAGTTTAAAAAAAAAAATTTATTTTTTTTGTTTTTTTTTTTGACTTTTTTGGTTTCCCTTTTAAAATTTTTTTTTTTTTTATATGGGTTTGAAATTTTTGTGTTTTTTTTTTTTTTTCTTGTTGTTGAACGATTAACAAACCAGCTTGTTTAAATCCATGCATGCCCTCCCCCCCCCCTTCGATATAAAAATTAGTTGAAATATTTTTTTTTCGTTTCTCTCTTCCTCAATAGTAACAGAACATATGTTCTAGGTATGCAAAAGTCTTTTGTTGTTATCTATTTTTAGAATGCTTTTGCATAATTCTTCTTTGGTCATCATTCTTAGTACCGTTATCACACATTTGAGTGGCGAGATTTGATTTTCTTAGGAAATAAGTTTATGTGCAAAAACCAATTAGTGTGCATTTAATGGTCGGCGTGCAACAAATTGGATGTGTTTTGATAAAAAATGAAAAGTTGAGAGTAAATTAAGTTGTTGTTGCAGAAACACAAAAAAAAAAAATTTAAATTTTCCTAAAAATGCCGCGTGGAACACATTTATCAGCTGAGGAACGCGGACGAATCCAAGGATTGAACGAAGGTGGGGCTACCATCACTGAAATAGCTTCCAGAGTGTCTCGACACAGAAATACGATAGCTAATTTCTTAAAAAATCCAAGCTCCTATGGTCAGATTAAACGCAGTGGCAGACCGAGCCACATCGACGATAGGTGCAAGCGTGAGATTAAGCGCCTGGCTGTAAACAATCAAATGTCTTGTACAGGCATTAAACGTCATTTAGAGCTCAATGTCGGTAGAAGACGGATCCATCAAATTTTAACTGAAAATTGTAACCTTAAACATAGTTCCCGGGTGGCTGTACCGATGCTATTGCCACGCCATCTTAAGGCTCGTTTGGCGTTTGCTGACAGGTACAAATTTTGGACCGAAGAATTCCGAAACGTTATTTTTTCGGATGAAAAAAAAGTTTAATCTTGATGGTCCTGATGGCTGTCATAAGTATTGGCGTGACTTAAGAAAAACCAAGAGAAACTCGCCATAAGAGGAATCACGGCGGTGGATCACTGATGATTTGGGCCTGTTTCGGATATGCAGGAAAGTCTCGGCTATGTTTTATTCCAATAAGAACAAACTCAGAAATCTATATTCAATTGCTGGAGAGTGAATTAATAGATTTTGCAGACGATCTTTACGAAGATAGATGGATTTTTCAACAGGACAACGCTCCAATCCACACATCAAAAGCCACAAAGGCTTATTTTTCTTCAAGAAAAATACCTGTACTGGAGTGGCCGGCTATCAGTCCTGACTTGAACCCAATTGAGGACCTCTGGGGTATCCTCTCAGCCAGGATTTATAAAGGTGGGAGGCAGTTCGACTCAATTAAGCATTTAAAGTACGCTTTGCTTGCAGAATGGGAGTTAATAAGCAATGAAACTCTCCAAAATCTGGCAGATTCCATGCCAAACCGCCTTGCAAAAGTCTTAGAGGCAAAAGGAAAGCACATTAACTATTAAAGTTGATCAAAAGTTTGAACTTAATACAAAATTTTAAGAACTATATAAAATGCACATATACTTATTTCCTAAGAATGAAATACATTTGTTAAATAATAATTTTTTGTTAATAAATATTGAAGTACTGTAAGGCAGTTCTTAGTTACTGGCTCTAGAGCTATAAGTAAAAAAATATACTTGGCTTGAATCGTTTGGTTTAAAACAAGGTTTTTCCAAAATGTTAATGCACATATACTTATTGCACTGAGGTAGATGAAGCAGAGTGTATACAAAATGAAACAATTTTCTTATTGTTGATCATATGCTAACATGCCATCACCACACATTCTTAAAAGTGTGACCATATTTTTACAATCGTGAAAAAATGTGACCATTCAGTACTTTCGATTTCATTGTGGTGGCTAAACTTGATGATGCCATAAAAAAAACACGAAAAATTTCGAGAAACATCAGGTCTAGATTCCGATTTAAGGGTATCCTGTCCCACTCCTGACCTTAAATTAAAGAATCAATCCCGAATCGAACTTCGGGAATCAGCTGATCAGTTCGGGGAGAAAACACTACAATATTTTTTTAAAGAGATTTCAATTTTTTTCTCATGGTTTTAGTTTTCTTCTCTTTGAAAAACTTATAAAAATTTTAATTTTTAATCCCTCCCTTTGAACTCAGGACCAAGCCAATGTTTTGCCACTCGACCCTAGCCCTTATGGCTTGTACCATGTGCTAACATTATTTACTAAGATCTAGTTGCTGCCTTATGGCAAACCAAATATTCACCATTTTGGTAAGAGTATAGCACAAAATGTTATATTAACTGGTTCAACATAATTGAGAAAGAGACCGAACAGTTCAATGACTTTGATAACGCAAAATGTCTGGTATCGCGACTTAAGCGACAAGCATTCACCCAAAGCAATTGTTTTTTCCCGGTGTCTGCATCGCATAAAGAAGCACTCTCCCCAACAAATCGAAATGTCATCAAACTATATGCCTAGCAATTGGAAACCTGTTGCCATCCAGTTAGGTTGTGCTTTGACCACTCTTCGGTGACATTGAAAAAAATGACGTTAACCAAAAATTCAGGTTCGCAACGCGTTTAACCAAATTTGGCGGTGCGTTGGTGCAATGAGCCAAGCCAAGATGCGAAAACAACATCATAAATAAATAAATAAAAAAAAAAACAGGCTAGTGAAATGGAAATAGTTGTTCAAAATTCAATATAAAATAAAATGTCAGGCCCTGTTAGGTGAATTACATTACTTTAGTCAGGCATTACCATATTTAACATTCGAATTGCAGCAACCCAACCTTGGCTTCATTTTTGCACACGAAATACACCAGCCAGAACAGCAATTCACAGAGAATACATTTGCTTAGACATAGACATACTTCGCTGTGAGACCGTTTAGAATTTAAACATTCAGCAGCCATTTGCTATGCATGTTATTAATCAGTAGCACTTAGGGCTTACGCTTAGTTGTCTGCATTGTTTTACTAAAGAATATAAAAAATGTTCCCAGCAAGTTTGTTGTTTAAGTCTTTTGTTTCACCCAACAGCAGTTGGTTTGAATTTAATTGGTTCACATAACCGCCACTCCCTCGAGTCACTTGAGAATGGGAGCAGACAGCCATAAAAAACAGCTGCGTGTTGCCGCAATCCTGCCAACGGAGTCAGCTATTGCATCACGGCCTAAATGTAGGCGTGAATGCTAGACCAAACACTCCAAAGTCCTTCAAATAACCGACACAAATCAAATAATTAACAATTTGTTTTACAATTGGCACCAGGGCGGACAACCTTTCGATTTTACTTTTAGCCGCTTGGGCTTGGCCATGATGTGGACCGACAGTTTTCAGTTTTTGTTGTTGTTGTTGTTGTTGTTTTTGGCTTTAATAGCATGAGTCACACCAATGAAGTATTATTCTTTAGACTTTGATGTCGGCACAGTTCTTTAAAAAATACGAGTAGTTCATGATTTATGATTACTTTACGAAAATTTTAGACATTGATCGGACCGATTAAAAGTTTTAGTACTTTGTGCACATAAAAAAAAACTGCATTTGCTTTGCAGCTCTAATTTATTCTATGGCAGTAATAAAGTTTTGACCTTTCAGATATTTTATGGATATTAATTTGTTCAGCAGGCATTAATCGATCTAATTCACTTTTAATAAACAAAGTTGATACAAACCCGTATCCTTGAATGCTTTTTAAAATTGTATTACATGCCGACTCAAATATCGTTGTTCTTATAAACCAAATTTTGGGTTAAGAGTTGAAGTCGGCCACCTCGGTTATATGCAATAGTGGGCTGAGCCGAAAGGTCCTTTTGGGGGCAGATCAGGGCAATTCCGAAGTAGGTGTTGGATGCTCTCTACACTCAATTGGCTAAAAATAAATAACTTTAAATGAATGAACATCTGATTGGAAAGAAGAGAAGTTTATCAAAAAAATAGAAAGCAATGAACAAATATCAAATATCAAATCTGTAAATAATGTTATCGAATTACAAGAGAATATACATCGATAAATGTTTTAAAATTTTGAAAATGTCAAAAAGTCGTGGACCTAAAAAAATTGGCTTAACTATCAGGTATCACTTGGTTGAAACTTAATGTAGGATGCCATAATGACAATCATATTCCGCGCACGAAAATTCAGCCCCCTATCTCTAGCGGGTGCGTTTTCGCACCCGTCGGCGTTAGTGCACAGAAAAAAAAACAGGTCAATATCAATTTGATATGGGCTGGTTAATATGATATTTTTACATATATCATTATTTTCATATCATTTCTATGCAATAACGTTTCATATTAACCGAAAATAATATCAATTAGTCCAATATTAGAAAAGATTAAACAAATGGGAAAGGAATGTATAAAAAACGCGAAAGTGAAAGAGACAGATAGAGTTGCAAATCGAAACTTGAAGCAACGTAAAGAAATGTATAAGTATGCTCACTGCCATGTGTCCACATGCGGTAAGATGCCATGCCAATTTGTAACGTGCAGGTGGCTCCTAGTTCAATCCCCAGTCAAGGCAACGGGGTGAAGAAATTATAATTTTGTTCTTTTTCTGCTTCTTTAAAACAATAAAAAATAGTGCTTAGCAAAAACAAAACTTAGTGGTATTTGAATTGCCATTTGTAATTAATTTTTTCGTTTTGTAATAATGAAATTATAAAATATCAATTTAATCTTAAAAATATCCTATTGATATGGCCGAAAATATCACTTTGATATTTTCGAACAGGTCAATTTTAAGTTTGTCATATCGGCTTTTTAATGATATGAAAAACTATAATATTGAGCCCCAGATCATATCATTTTTTTTCTGTGTGAGTACAATTTTTTAACTCTAAAAAGTTGATATGAAATAATTGCATTGCCAAAGAAAATACATGGATTGAATTGAATGTTAAATTTTATTTATTTATGCTACTCATGTGTGTGCTTTAACGACCTCTATGGTACTCAAACCATCAATAGTACGCTGGCTCTAGGTCTCGTTATGTTTGCACATAACTTCAAAAAGCAGGAACACAACACAACACAAAGGAGGCTAGGTAGACATACAGCTGTTTCATTAGTACCTCTACCAAATCATCAGTGCCTTTCGCCTAATGTACTGTCCCCAACGACTGAAAACCATTTCGGATGCACTGCCACTTTGCACTTGAGACAATAGTAGATAGTATGCGAGGCACTATAGCCAATGCGTTTTGTCCCCTTCTCAATGTTGTGGCAAAAACTATCCAATCGGGTTTGAGCTGGTGTGTCTTGAGTTTAGGGACCACGATGATATGCCACCATCTCACTTTACAGCAACGAAACGGTCACAACGTTGCAGAATTCGAGTTGCCCCATATCTGTCATGTTTTTGTGGCTCGATTTCACCGTCATAAGACCATTCTTTCTCAATTATAATTCCACATAAATCAACTTAACGAACTGATTACACAGTTCAACAATTATTGGGCTCTCGCTCTCAAAAACTTGAGAGCGTGCCAGAGAGATTTAAAAAATTAACGTGTCAGCTAAAAAATCTCCGTCGAACGGCCCAAGGTATACTAAACAAGGTAGGCTCACTCGCTCTCTCAGAACTCCGTATATTTGTGTCAAAGAGAGCAAGAGCGAGAGAGTAATATATTTCAATACAAAGCCTACTAAAGTACTAAGTAAATCACAAAAAATTCGTCGGAGATTCGGAGATGCTATGCTTACAACAGTTGCTTATGCCCATATGACACTTGCCGATATTGGTTGCCAATATTGTGAAAGAAAGATTGAGCTATAGACACATTATCAAAAATTGTAATCAAAGCAAGCGAAAGGTGTATATAAGAAATTGGCCCCTGATGTCAACTGCAAGCAGATTGTCGCCAAAACAGTTCTCGTATTGGCCACCAATATTGTTCCCGACGAAAACAAAATTGGCCGCCAACACGCCAATGTGTGCTGGTAAACGCTTCTTTTGATGCGAGTGGTTGAAGAATCCTGCATCGAATGTTATGTGTGACGACAACCAACTCTTCATTTTCTTTTTGTCTTGTTTTCGCTAGCGTTGTCTTGTTTTTATTATTGGCCGATACACTCGGTCACCAATATCGGCGAGTGTCATACGGGCATTACTGACTTAAATTTAACAAGTTGTCAAGAGAGCGAGGGAGTGAGTAGGCCTACCTTGTTTAGTATACCTTGGAACGGCCCACTGGCACTGAACTGTGTAATCCTTTCCTTCTCGAAGTATCATTTGAACACTTTGTCATAATTGAAACTGAATACACAAAAAGGCACGGCTACAATCGAAATCCCAATTACAACTGACTGTTGCGCAAAAACGGACAGCATTCTACAACTGACGCAGACGACGTGGCATGCGTTAGATTTTGAAGTCGCTGACGTTACCGAAATTTTACCTGAAAGAGATCGTGCCAGGGAGTAGACGGTGTGTAAGTGGTTTTGATTAGGAGCGCTTCTTTAGAGTTTGCACATATGTATAACCGAAAAAATTTTTTCTTAGTAAAAATGTACTCATTAGCGCCGACGGGTGCGAAAACGCACAGCATTTACCTATGCAAAGACGTTTATATGAACAAATTTGAAATTATTATGAGTTAAATATAGGGTAGAGGGCTTCCAAACCCTATCATTATGAATATTTTAAATATTTTTTTTTCTATAGGTTTCAAGTTCATAATTGGGATTTTTATCATGTATGAAAACCTGAACCTTTCGATGCGCTTAACATCAAGTAGATGGCGTCGTATGAAAAAACAGTCCAGGTCACATATGTAAACCCATCCATCTTTTATCCATACCGAATGACAGAAATGCGACTGCTGCTATTTAATGTTGAAAAATATATTTAATGAAATATTGAAGAAAAGTTCATTCACAGCTGCCCCCACCTTCTCGGAAATATAGAATATTTTTTATGTTCAAGCGAACCGAGGCACGAACCTCCGGACCGAACCTTCTACAAAATTTTAGAGGTTTGCAGCCTTGATTAAAAATATTTCTCCATTATTAATTTAAGCTACTTTTAAAATCAATAGTGTAGTAGAACTAAATCCTTAATCCTCAACGAACAACGTTAACATAGCTAAGCATTTTTTGTTTTGTTTTTTGTTGATGTAATAAGTCGCTTTATGGCAGTTTAAGTGACGCCGACGCAGACTGAGATTGGCATAGAAACAATAATTGTTTCTGCTTCTTGCTGACAAACAGTATGTTGGCGGTATTCTCTTGCGCAAGCTGCGCGATTTGCCTTTTATAGGCCACTGCTGCTGTTTTTTGTTGCTGTCTTAGTGTTGAGGCGTTTAAATGACCCTGAATTTGTTTCTGACTCGAGTCAAGAACATTTTACTACATGGTTTATACCAACACACATGCATAATTAAAATGTCATTTGTATAAGTAGCCCAAGTCAAATGGCACAAAAAAGTTGCACCAATTATTGTATGCTTTAAGCTTAATGAAGTCGCTCCATAATGGGCACAAGAATCATTAAGATAGTGTATCTGAACGAAAAATACATGCAAGTCAGCAGCGGACCAAAATTTTGTGTTATTATTTTCAATATACTCACAAACACACACAAATCGTCGGCACACCCAAAATGTGTCGTGGTCCCATAATCCGCAAAGCGGCCATTCACTTTTTTTTTAGATTCTAATGCCAAATTGCAAGCGTTTGGTCTTGAGCGACTTCATGGAGCGAAACATATTTGTATACTCTGGCCAAATAGGTGTTTGCATTTTGTCCCAAAGTGAGCTGTGCACTCTTTTTGGCATCATGAATGAAACTGCAAGGGTATAACTACTTCGACAAAGCCAAAATTACTCCTATTTTATGGTTGAATTTCTGTGTTTCTGTGAATGTCGTTAACATTTAACACGCGCCCACCATTACCATTAAGATCTTGCCTGCTTCAATTTTAATTGCAATTTAAATCAAATTATATGTGCATACAAATGACTGTCGAGATTGTAGGTGATCTGGTGCAGTCTTGCCTTTGAGAGGTTCTTTAAGCTCTGACAACTGATTGGACTATATAGTTTGCTTTGTTTATACATACATGTATGTATGAATAAAATTATCTTGAAAAGCAAATTATTTTGTCCCATTTAAGCTTAATTGTGGTGGAAGTAGTTGCTTTTTATTTAAATTTGAACCAATTAATGCCATAAGGGTACTTGAAATAAGTCTGGCGGGTTATACATCTAATCGCTTAGTTTTTCTTAAAAGCTCGTGCACAACCGGCCGACTTAGCTAGCTTTTAAGTAACCAAAATAAATCCTAAAACTTGTGGGAAAAATTAGAACCACACAACCACAATATGATACAGATAAATCGATCAAGCAGCGCAAAGAAAAATAATATAAAAATAGTGAGTGGTCTGAAACTTGGAATAAAGTTGATATATAATACAAATATACAATAACATGAATTTAAATGAAAGTGAAGAAATGAAATTCTTTTAAATAGTGAATATTGCCATAAGTTTTCCTAAATGGGAAAAATATTGCTACAAATTTAAATGAAAATCTCGCACTTATTGGGCTATAACTTTACCATTTAAGTAGCTAAATAAAGAACACAAAAACCGAAATTAGAAAATTGAGAAAATAAGTTCTTCTTCTTCTTAAGTGGCCATTACAACCGTTTGACGGTCTGGGCCTCTGCAAGTAATGCTCCGTGCGAGCTGGGACCAGTTGGTCACACCAGTTGGTCTGCCCGAACCTGGTCATCCCATCTTAGTCGAGGTCTCCCCTGCTTGCCTCTTCCTCCGTAGTCAGCCGCCTTCGAATAATAAGCTTTCCTTACTGGAGCTTCTTCGTCCATCCTGGTGACATGTACTAAACAGCCGCTGTTGCTTTATGCGCTTGACCAGACAGGTGTCCCCATAGAGCTCATACAGTTCGTCATTATTTCGAATGCGAAAATCATCGCCAACTTTTAAAGGTCCATAAATCCTCCGAAGAATCTTTCGTTCAAACACGCCAATCGCCGCTTCATCCACTGCTGTCATTGTCCATGCTTCTGCGCCGTATTGCAGGACTGGGATGATAAGCGACTTGTATAGGGCTAATTTTGTTCTTCGTTTGAGGTCTGTGCTCTTGAGCTCCCTACTTAGCCCGTAGTAGCATCCGGTTTGCAAGAGTGACCCTCGTGGATTTCCAGCGGTTGTTGTCGCTGTTATCGTCGCTCCGAGGTAAACAAAATCCTCTACAACTTTAAAGTTGTATTCTCCCATTGTAACAGATTGTCCAAGACGCAAACACTTTTTTGTGCGCGGATACTAGGTATTTCGTCTTGTCCTCATTTACCGCTAAACCCTTCAGTGTAGACTGCCTCTCAATCTCTGAAAACGCCCTGCTTACCGCCCGTTCGTTTTTGCCGATAATGTCAATATCATCGGCATATGCGAGTAGCATTAGATCTTTATAAATAAAGGCGCCCGTTCTGTTGGCATGTGGGCACCGGCGCAGTATATATTCCATCAGTAGATTGAGAAGTACACGATAAAGGTATCGCCCTGCCTAAAACCTCTCTTGGTATCAAATGGTTCGGAAAGGTTCTTTCCTATTTTGACGGAGCTTTGTGTACTTCTCAACGTCATCATGCAAAGACGAACGTACTTTCTTGGTATACCAAGGGTAGACAAGGCTTCGAAAAACCTTGACCTTATCGGCGTGTCGAAGGCTGATTTATAATCAACAAAACGATGGTGAGTGTTGATGCCTCTGATGAAATTTTCAAAATGTGCTCTTATTTCACGGTTCTGAGAGACGATAAGAACGGGAAACCTTTTTAGTGCAAATCATTAATGTATGGAGTATCGCTTTAAGTGGTTTGCTGAATCTGAGGGTTATGTGGGAAAACTGATAATAAATACTACAGAAAAAACAAGTAAGAAAGTCTTTGAAGCCCTTCCATAACATACTCTGTACCAGGAGAAGGAGCTGATTCACTTATTTTGCTCTTGAATCAGGCACAGTGCTATTTATCGTACCTCTAGAAGGTACGAATAATCTATCTACAAAACTGTGGGAGATATGACGTTTTTCAGAAATTGCGGGGGTGGGAGGGGGCGTGGCAAAAATTGGAAATAAACTTGATCTGCCTGCAAGTATAAGAAGCATTTGTCCCATACATGCCAAACCCTTATCTCTTACCATCTCCTAGATCTGTTTGTTCATACGGACGGACGGACGGACAGACAGACGGACGGACGGACATGGCTCTATCGACTCGGCTGTTGATGCTGATCAAGAATATATATAGTTTATAGGGTCGGAAATGATTCCTTCTCCCTGTTACTTACTTTTGCACAAACTTAATATATTCTATGTACCTTCGGTACAGAGTATAACAAGTAAGAGCGTTGCTGTCAAGTGGCCCGACTTTTAAATACCCTGTTCACAAACGCACACACACACGCACACTGACTTTGGAATAGGCACAGTGCTCCCCCTGCCTCTCACATGCAAAATTGCACAACTTTAAGATCCCTTTAGCTCTATATAGGCTTATTCTAACAATACACGTGATTTATTTTGTCTTGTTATTTGAGCTCGATTTGAGCCCTCAGACGGATCCAATCACGAAGGTTCGATATTGACTTAAGCTCGATATTCGTACTTGATTTGATCTCTAAGTCGGCTTAGTACAAGAATATCCGAGACTGAATTGAGGTCAATTTGAATTAACAATTAAACACCATGCCAGTTGTTTTTGTGGGCTACATATAATTTTGAACGAGTTTTTTATGAAATCCTAGGTAATTCCAATAAGTTAAATACATCAACTACATCAATTTTATTAAAGTGAAGATTTACAAGTCTGAAAACATATGTTTATATTCTCATAAGTATGCAATGGGATTTGAGCTTAAGGTCGAATCTAATAAGTCCTTATATCAGAAAAATGGATATCGTTTTCTAAAGAACCCATCCTTTTTTCCCATTTTTTTTGGTTTCTGCTTCTTAAGTCCTCCTCTATATTCTGTTTAATTTGAACGAACAGAATCTATTAAAATATGGAAAACTTGCACACACTTTTGTATATGGTAAGAACTAAGTGTCATACCCTCGCATAAGTCTCCCCGCCTGCCTGAGTTATTTTGGCTACCCACACGGTTCAGATATATTGTATGTAAGTAATTGACGCTTTACCAAACAGTTTGTTGCAATTACTTCTCGACTATTGGAACGGGTATGGGCTGAACTGGGCTGGGCTGGGCGGATTCGTTTGTTTTAGCGTTGTGCTTTGGGTGTTTCGCTATGGCGGTGGCCTTTGTTTGACTTTTGGTATTTATGGCTTATGGCATGGACGGCAGGAACTGCCAAAACAATGCAACTCGGTGATCTGCTTTAGGTGCGCTGAACTCGATGGGAAATAAAAAAAAAAACAAATGCAAGATTTGACTTACCGCTTGGCAAGTTCCCATTTCCCCTCATATGCATATATGCATCTATGCAGGTGAGGCACCATTTCCGTCCCAGCTTGATCATATATTCAAAATTTGCCTCAATGTATAACGAAATAGTGATCGCTAGTGCTAGCTAGTGCTCTGTGGCTGTCATCAAGTGCGCACATGCAATGCAATGGTGATTACCCATGAGACATGAGACCCTATTGCCTAGTCCAAATCTATGAGCGTGCGACTTTGCAATCACTGTTGGCCAGTGACGAATGCAACGCCACAAGATGCTGCAGCCAAATCGCTGCTTATTTATGTATATCAAATGCGCCATTTTTTTTGCCTGGGGAATGTTAATTACCAGCTGCGTTTTAATATCGTGCAGTAGGTGTAGCGGCAAAGTGCAATTGCTGTGTTACTTACATCATAACCATCGATTTGGTACCCAGACTCTCTTTTTTCTCCCCACAAAAATGCCTAAAACGTGCAGCTAACGATTTGCCAAAGCTTAGGGGCTTACACTGCCAGTGCAGTCAGAGCCAGCAGCTGAGATGTGGTTACCCCACGCACCACTACGCAGTCACAAACAGATGAGATGTATGTACATAATACAAAGTCACGACTCTTAAACCCAAATCTTCCCGTGGGTCGTATTTTTGTCTATTTTTTTGAATGGCCCAATTTCGAATATTTATCTAGCAGTCAAAAGTGAAAAGGCCCCACCGAGCAGATGTGCGCAAAAATGGATTACCCATGTCGCTGTGCGCTACAATTGAGCGGAATTTCTGTCCAATGCGGAAGATTTCAATTACGCATACGTAATCGTGAACAGTGCAAAAAAAAAATACGAAAAATAAATAAATGAGACTTAAGTTTGATAGAGACGAGACGAGTTGCTCTCACCCATTGTCGGAGGGCTTAGTGGGTGCATTTTTGTGTGTGTGGTCAGCGTGTGAAAATTAAATCACCCAACTTAAATTGACCGGAACCACAACCGGAATCGATATTTTGCTGCATCACTAGTCACACACTTTGATTTTAATTAGTTTGAAGTTAAATTCGTCCAATTAATTAATTACCCAATGATTTTAATGCAATTTATTTTGTTTAAGCTTTATTTGAAGTTATGAAATGATTTTTTATTTAAGCGCACTAAAAGAAGAATTGTAATAAATAATTAAACCTTTAAAAAAATTGATTGTATTGGAAAATTTTGATTTATATGCGATTAAAAACCAAACATAAATAGTAATTCAAGGCTCGGCACTTTTATCGTTAATGAAGCAACGATCAGATAGTTTTAAGTGGTGCACAACCACTTCATTTGCCAAAGTATTCAGTTAGACTACCTCAATCAGGCACATTTTTACTAGCAACACACAGATACAACATCTGTTGCTGGTTGAAAAAAGATGAGAGGGTGGGATGATGGGTACCTCCCGGAAGGAATTTTTATAAATGGGCAAGAGAAATGCAGAATCACCTGCAAAAATGCAAAAAATTATAAATGCAATTCAAGAATATTGCAAAACGTGGAGCCTCTTAAAGTGAACACAGAAAAGTCCAAGATCCTAATTTTTAAAAGGCATTGCAGACGACTGGTCTTGAATGAAAAGTGTCACTCAGGAGCGACTGGAAGTGGTCAAAACGTATAAGTATCTAAGTAATTGGACATATATGGGGGTGCCACAGAAATCTCTAGAGATTTTGCTGACGGTTGGTTTGTAAATCTCTCGAAAAATTCGTTGGTGCCACAGAACTTCTAGAGATTTCATTTTCTAATTAGAAAATCTAGTTGGAACACCACATGTTCCAATTGATGTTCCATCTCTAAAAACAGGGCTAAATCTCTCTCCAAAACATTTCCCTTATTTTAGATGTGGGTTAATTTAATGATTAACTGAAATTTTTTGATTGTGTTATATGTTTTATGATGCATTTTTAAATAAGCAAACAAAATTCCACCAATATAATGCAAAATTTAAAAATTTGTTGGCGCCAAACATGAGTTAATAGTTTCCATCCCTTAATCCGCTAGGTGTTATGTAGAGGGTGCCACTTTGACAAAAGGCGCTAGTGAGAAAAGAGCTTTGCAAAATCTCCTAACAAACCATTAGAGGTTTGAAACCAACCAAAAGAAATTTCTGTGGCACCTAAGAATTGGAATTCGGTTGGAATTTGGTTGGAAGAGGTTTCTGTGGCACCCCCGATAATAATGCTCAGTTTAAATTTCATTTGCAAGAGTAGCTTAAAGATGCGAAAATAACTATCATTTGTCAATGGAGGTCGGATGAGGTCCCTACTTATTAAGAAAGATGTACCCATCAGCACAAAATATCAATTCTTTGAGACAGCAGTCAGATCTATAATGTGCTACGGCGCTCAAGTATGGGGTATCATGGAATATGACGAGGTCGAGAGTCTAATGAGTTACTTTTTTACTGGCTGACTAGTGTTAGAAATTTTTTCTTTTCCGAGCTAGCATGCAAGGAATGGAGTTTGCCTTAGAAGATTATTTTAAAAATGGATGCAGCTTACAGGCAGGCATGCATTGAAAGGGAGAGACACCGACTGGCCACACCACTACCCACTTTTATCTAAACTGTAATTAATTCTATACCACTAAAAACCTTATTTTTTACTTACTTTACTGGGACTTGAACTTGGGACCTCAAAGACTGAACACACTGAAAACGCCTCAGCCCACTTGACTATCTGCCATTAGCAAAACCTCGCGGCAAAGTCATACTTAAGAATTTAAGCAGTTTGCATTGCAGAGCTACAACTGCACGAGATAATAAATTTTCCTAATGGTCAAAACTGGTCGACACTATTTAGTTTTTAAGATTTGGAAAACAAATTATTAAAGGACAATTAGGAGAAACTACGCAGTTGAACGATCTGATATCTGAGGAAGACCTGGGAACTCAGTTACATTAGACTGCGTAGCAATGATCGACAGACGGTTGAACACCTTTTATTTTTAAATGTTAGCTTAGAATATAACAAATATAATAATTAGGTGAGCAAAATATTTTAAATAAAGAAGAACCAAATGAAGCATTTCCAACACCTTTAAATTTATGCATGAGTTTAACGGTCGATGGTAAATTTAAATACTTGCGAACAGCAAAACAACCTCCCACTACTGGGCTTTAATAAATTCTATATGAGAAATATATTTCAGACTGTACTATCTTTTTATGTTGACTTGAAAGGATTGTGCTGCAGTATCTAACTGAATTTTTCTACGAAAACAATTTTTTAAAGACTCGAGCAGATATATATTCTACCAGCTGAAGAACAAAATTTAAATCTCGGTTCTAAAAGATCTTGGTTAACGCGCGGATTGTCTTTATTTGTCCTTGTTTTTTTTTTAGATTTCTTAGTAATATTTCACCCATTTAAGAGTTTATCAGGGCAAGTACGGCTGGAATGACATGTCGTTGGGGAAAAGATGTTGGTGTAAGCGACTCAAAGCATATTTGAATTCGCCGCGCAATGTTTTTGAAGAGGTTGAGATGATACACAAAAGCGAATTTTGTCCATTAAGGAAAAACTGCTACCATAATTATCCCTGACACATTTACATTTCAGCCTAACAACCATAAATTTTATGTAAGTTTTTTGCATGCTTCAGAAGTAAACTTTGTCTGATTTGCCTGTAAATGGCAATCAGCTTCCGGCTTTCACTTACTTTTGCGATTTGCAATTTCAACAAATTTGTAAGAATTCAATTTTAAGTGCTCCAAAATTCTAAAATTTGATGTCCGAAGGTATTTTCCTACTTGTGCAATTTTGGGAGGGTTAAAAAAAATTGTTTGAGACAAGAGTTTAATCCAAATTGTATAAGAGAGTCCACCAAATCAATCTAAAATAGTTACAGCATATTAAAAAAATGGTTCATTGGAAGGCAACTCTTATCTGTAGCGACACTTCTGATTTTCTTTAAATTTCACATTTAAATCTGCGAAATTCTGCTATTTGCGAATTTTTAAGTACAAAAACTCCCAAAAGTGTGCTACAAAAAATACGAGTTATTTTAAGTTGAATCTGTTCTTAAAATTCATTCTTGTTTGTAACACTTTAGTTAGATTTCCGACCTACAGTATAAACACAGGTCTTTGCTTAATTCAGTTCCTTTGGATTTTGAAATTATACAGAGACCTAGTTTCAAAGACAGATTGAGAAAGCTTAATATTTTATAGGCTTAAACCAAGAAAAATGGTTTAGAATTTATTAGACTTCGATGTAAAACCTATTTGCACTTATTTTGGGAGTAAATCGGGCTGTACTTAAGACCATAACAAATTAATAATATGACCAAAAATATATTATTATAGTACTTAAAATACCCGAAACAGTCTTCAAACAAGTATTTCGGGATTGAAAAATTGTACTTGAAACAAGGATTTTGTATTTGAATCAAGTATTTTCGTACTTACCGCACTATTGACACAGTTTGTACTTGATTCAAGTACTTTTGCTATTTTTGCTACTTTTTTGAGTGTAATTTTGCTATTTAACGACCATATCGTAAAATTTTTGCTTCAGCGAAAATGAGAGCATTGCTGAAATAGTAAAATGTAAATCTTTACTGAAGTTGTACGCTTCAGTACTAAATTAATCAGTGTTGATTCAGACCTGAGAAGTAGGAACTGCTCCATTTCATGACTGCTTTCAGTTCTTAAAGAAACGTACAGACAGCGCTGAAATCCATACCTTTATCTTTATAGTTTGGCTGGGGAAAAGTACACTTACCTCTAAGCTCAAAAGATCGACCCTAAAACTCATGCATAAACTTAAAGGTGTTGAAAATGCTTCATTCGGTACAAAAGAAGCCAACCTGTAGTACCTATGCACACGTTGTGGCACACATCGAAACTCGTTTTGGTTCAAGTATCCCTGGTACAAAACTGTATTGATAACTTATTCTACGCAGCATACGAAAATGAAGACATTGGAGCGGCCAACGTCTCATTTGAGGCGGTATTAATAAAGACATCCGTCAGTCATGCTACCGTTCATATAAAGTGCAGGCAAAACCACGCCTTGACTAATGAACTTTAACGATGCCAGTGGCAGCCACTTCAAGCCAAAAAGGCAACGTGTGCCAAAACAGCAACAAAACAACAACAACAACAACAGCAACATGACAAGTCATAAAACTGCACACAGCGCATCCAAATGGCGTGTGACGATGACGATGGCAAGCGATCCAAACCACAAAACCACAAATTTGTAATTAGAAATGGAGGGGAGGCCCCAAAAATGCATATTGGCAAATTATTTTGAAGCCGGAAGCGTCAATTGGCCGGGCAAATGGATAGTGAAAAGTTGAACAAACGCTGGTCGGAGACCCAAGACAACGTGTTTCACCACAATACTTACTTGGTAGCAGCTAACCACAGTTCAAACTAAGCCAAATAAATATGTCGCACTAGATTGTATGTATGTATGTATGTACAAGAGTTTCTGGTTAACGTACAAGTATGTAAAGCAGCAGATATGTACATAAGATTACATATATGTAGATATTTCCGGCATTATCATGTGCTGCTTGTCTACATTGGTTAGGAGTTGGTCATTGTTGAAGCTGGCAACATCACGGTTGCTTATCAAACTCATTTCAAATGGAGAAGTGAAAGGCAAATTAATTTTTGGCCCACAAGCATGTCAATTGTGGCAACTTAGGCAATTGTTCTACTCTATAAACCCCAGTCCGAAGCCTCTATTTGCCAAAAATGCAACACGCACTTAACACAAATGCAATTTGCCAAATTGTTTTCCGGTTTCAACTTTAACAACTTGTGATCATGTAGGCGTGCTGAGATTTTAATTAAAGTTGAAAAACTAACAAGCTTGCAATATGTAAAAAATGAAACCAAATCAATTTGTGTCCCCAACAGTGAACCACAACTCAACTAAAGTAATTAGCTTTAACCTATGCATACTTGAATATAGCCCCACATCCAATCTCTTTAAAGTATTCCCTTAAGCATGGCTTTCCCCGCTAAATGAAGGAAACTCTCAGTCTGGACAATCAAAATTTACATACAACAACAAAACGTATTTATGCTTCAGTAGACTGCGACTTTGGCAGAGGCTATTGTTTTAGAGCAAGGGCTCCGTTTTACATTTCAGTTATAGTTTGAAAAAAAAAAACAGACAGGTCAAGGTACTTGTTTCTTAGTAGATAATTAAATGACGGACAGAGGTCTGTGTTTTCTTTGCCAGTTTGAGATATTAATGTTGATTTATAAAGATAAAAGTAAGCTGCTTGTAGCCCACAGATTTTATTTGGAAAAATATAAATTAAAACCAATGTGGGCCAAAGAATCTTACTAGCTAATGCCACATAGTTATTTTTTAGGGTTTTTGTTTGCTTAGTACATGAATTCCAAAAGGTTCAGTAGCTTGACACACTGCCACCACTCAAACGAAAGGATTGTGACTATGGAAACATTAGAAAAAATTTATGCTATTTAGATTGTTATCAACTAAGCTTACGTTTGCGCTCAAAATGCTTTCGATTTCTGTAGTTCAGCCCTTGCCTTTTTACCACATTATAACCTGCTTGAATGGTGCAAAATAAAACAGTTAATCGGCTCCCAAATTTGGCTTAAGTAACTCATACTTATGATTCGACTAGCTGGCCCGGTGAACTTCGTACCGCCCAACAGTGTGATACCTTTTAGCTGAACTAATTGTATGAATTTAAATTAACGTTGTAAAATGAATGCCTAAAATTGATTCTCATTAGGATAATAAGAATATTAGAAAAAAGTATGAGTGTCGTTCACACTCACGAGGTTTTGATGTAAAACCTGATGCCAGTCACGGTATAATCACGTTTTAGTCACTGTTTAGTCACTGATCCTCTTTTCCCCCTCTTTCATAACCTCTTGCATCACCTCTTTCATCACCTTTTTCATCAATTCTTTCATTACTTCTTTCATCACCTCTTTCATTAATTCTTTCATCACCTCTTTCATTAATTCTTTCATCGCCTCTTTCATCACCTCTTACATCACCTTTATCATCAATTCTTTCATCACTTCTTTCATCACCTTAAATATGGCCTCTTTTATCACCAATTTCATTAATTCTTTCATCACCACTTACAAATAATTTTCCATCAATTCTTTCATCACCTCTTTCATAATCTCTTTCATCACCTCTTTCATCACCTCAATTATCACCCTATTCACCATCACTTCTTACATCACCTTTTTCATCAATTCTTTCATCAATTCTTTAATCACTTCTTTCATCACCTTAAATATGACCTCTTTTATCACCAATTTCATTAATTCTTTCATCACCTCTTACATCAAATTTTTCATCAATTCTTTCATCACCTCTTTCATAATCTCTTTCATCACCTCTTTCATCACCTCGGCTCTTTCATCCCCTCTTTCCCTTTTCCCTCCCTCTTTTCCCCTTTCTTCCGTCCTCTTTCATCCCCCTTTCCCCAGCGTCACGTGACGCTGAAATCAAATTTTACTCCTTCTTAAATCTTCCGTACCGAAATTAAAGATGTTTCACATCAAAAATAAATTTACAAAAAATGGTATGACTGCTTTCATAAAACTATGTATTTTGTTGCATAGGTAACACTTGGGTTGATTCTCTTCAGTGAAGCATTTTGTTATATATGATTGTTTACATTCTGTTATCAGGCGCCAGAACAAATAAAGCGGATAGTTTGTCGACACGGGAAGCTCAACGGGCATAGACGATTAAATAGACGGGTAAATAGGAAGTCTCCAAAATATTGCGAAGCGTTTAATCTACGTCCGTGTGTTGCTGTTGGTCTTTCCACCGCTCTGACCACCACTTTGTAGTCATCACTTGGCATATGCTCCAACGCAGTCTTGAACAGTATGGCCAATGCATGAAGTTTATGAGGTAGTTGCTGCAGATCATAAAGAATCTACTTTTTTCATTTTTATTAAAGTTTATTTGTAAGAATTTATGCTGTGCATCCTCAAACAGGTTGCAATGATTCGATGGTGAATCTGGCCTTAAATCTTAAGTGTCAGATTAAAGCCGTGTTCTTGGATAAGGTCTGCCCCAAATGAAGTCATTTGACTACAGCCATTGTGTGCGGCCAGTGCTAGAAACGGTCGGGATTCTAGTGCATCCCCTCGAAGTAATGAATGCAATTTCTCAAGTAGGGGAGTCAATACTGACAATTTTACTTTGCCATTAAGGCAACACACTTCAATGCCAACAAAGAACGTCCATTGGACCAATTTGAACGAAAGAATGCGAGCTGTAATCCATTATGCAATCGTATAAAAACAAAACTCGATTCAAATCAATACTTGATGCATTTGTGTTTTGCAAATTTCGCAACTTTTATTTATTTACCAGTCGGCAATTAGCAACTATTAAATCTTCATGATAATCTAAGTCCAAACTTATTAAAATAAATGTTGGCCATTTCGCGATTTAATTGGTCCTACTGGCCAAAGCGTCTATTAAATATTAATTAAAATCTAAACTAATTATAGCATTTTGTAAATTATCTTGATTTTTGTAGTTTTTAATTGCTATTCAGCTCCTCGGGGCGATAACAAATAGAACATATCAAAAATCTGAAAAATTAGTTCAGCCGTTCTTGAGACCTAAGCAAACAACGACTTTGTTTTATTTATATACGCATCTTCTCAATTCCTACTTTTTAAAAGTAAATCAAACGTAATTTCGATTCGGTTTGTGTTCTCATTTAGAATGAAATATACTTTATGTCATATTTGCAATCCACTGATCAAGCAGAATGGCACTAGATATGGAATCAGAATTCCAATAGAACGATCGCAAAATAGATACATCGGAAATCAGAGAAGTCTCTTTACCATTATTCGTTTCACAAAAATCTTGGCTTAAACAAAAATCCTTTTAAATCATTTAAAGACTAGAATGCTAATTAAAATTCACTAAAACATCTCTCTCTCTCTTTTCTCTCTCTCTTTTCTCTAAATTGATCACAGAATTAAGAAAAATTGACTTCATGTACATCTAGCAACTTTGTGTGCGTAATTTGGCAATTACTTTTCATTCCACCGACTAACAAGCATAACTTTTAAAACGAAAACTTTTTCGCTTTGGTGTTGCGAGAACATGAATCAATTCCAACTTTCGAAGGTTGCCGTGGAAGTGGAATTGAGAACATGCCTGATAATCACATTTGATTTCCTGTTTATATAAATAAACTTCAAGTAGATAATGATTCATATTTAAATTTAGTTTAGTTTACGGCGGAATGGACACCTACAGGCAATGCTATATCTTTCAAAGGGTATAATAATTTTGGACGCAAATGATTCCTTCGCAATGTTACATACTTTTTCCAACCACATTAAATTATATTGTAGTAAATTTGGTGAATATACTAAAAATTCGCCGTGTTGGTCAGCCGAGTAGGTTGCTGAAGTTTGTTGGCACGCTGGACGACTTAACTGATCAGCAGGAGTTACGCAGCCATGCTTATCCAAAGGATGAAATAAGTCCGCCAGTCATAATTCAAGACAAACTATGTTAAAACACACGTGTCCATTTTTAGGGAAAAAACTCGAGAGAGAAGTTAAAGCGATAGACAAATCGTCATCGGTGATCGATATCCATTAGTGACGCTGCCCTGAGTACCGAATCCGCTTCCCAGGGATCTAGGGTAACTATATCTTATAGCTGCTTTAGGAACCACCGAACTAAAAATGGCCCTTAGTAAAAAAATCATTTTTGTTTTCAATGCCAGCGGTCACAAGCTTGGTCATTTTTATGATTAAATGCTTTTCAACAGATTTGCAAGATTTTGTTAAAATCGGAAGACTTTTTCTTACGGCTGCTATAGGCTATCCTGCCGGTCGGAAAATTGGTCAAAGTGAGAAATGTTTATGTTAGCGTTGTTCAGTTGGTCAATTATTAATATTATATGCTGTCAAGTATCTCTGCGAAATTTGGTCAGAATCGAAAGACTAAATACTTTTGCTGCCCTAGAACCGATCGGTCGGAATATGGCTCAAAGTACGAAAATATTCACTTCACCTAGACTTTACCTTATGGCTGCCTTAGGACCGGTCAAAAAAACTTTAAGCTCATCTGTTAGTTGAGTAGTAAAGATTTTGTTACTTACGATCAAAAACGGACGTCAATATTATAAATCATATCGTACCATGTCTGATGAAATGTTGTCGTACGCTCAGAAAAAAAATGACCGACACAGTTCAAAATCGGCCGTTTTGTACTTAAAATTTCAAGTAAGTTTTGTTCTTGTTCTTAAGTACGAAACATTCTAAAATATAAAAACGACTGTTAATGTTGTTAAAATGAGAACAAACGTTCTTGAATCAAGAGCATTTTGTACTTACATTGTAAAATTAAGAATATAGAGTACTTAGTTTAAGTACAAGATTTCTTGGATTAAGGAGAGAATAGACTTACAATGCAAGCTCCAAAAAGTGTGCTACGGAAATTGCGAATTATTTTATGTTGAATCTATTTTTAAAATTTCCTCCTGTTTGTAACACTTTGGTTATGGAGTGAGGGTAGATTTCTGACCAACCGTATAAACATCTTGGCCTTTGGTTAATACACTTTTTCTGGATTTTGATATTATACAGAGACCTAGTTTCAATAACAAATTGTGAAAATTTTAGAAGTATTTAGGCTTAAACCAAGAACATTTTTTTCCTATTTTTTGAAGTATTTTTTTTTTAAATTTTTTCAAACTTTAAAATTTATTAGACTTCGCTCAAGGACATCATGCACTTATTTTGAGAGTCAAACGGGTTGTACTTAAGACCCTAATTTTAGATTTTAGAATAATTCGAATGTACGATTTGATTTGGAACTCAATAGGAGGACTTTAGCCGGGCATATTTGTTGCAATTCACATATAAAAGAAAGCACTTTGAATTTGGAATGCAAACGCTTAACTAGGACACCCTGGAGTAAGTAATTTTCTTATTCTTCTTATTCGATTGTTTCAGTTAAGCTTGATTGATCTGGCCTTTTTTGCTTATATGCGCTGATGGGGCTTAATTGTAACAAAACATGAATCCTTGGTGAATTGCATTGTCAGATCAAAGCGAGATTAAGCTTGTACTGATTTTAGACTTTAGAAACTAGCAAAATATAACTTTAACTTTCATATATATCAGTTTCATTCTTAAAGACAGGCCAAGAAACAATGAGGTAATTTACATTTAAAAATCAGAATTCTTAAAAATCTACACAAAGCTCATACCGACGATAACGAGGACAAATAGTAAATTTACCTAAATACCATAGACTTTTTAATCCACACTCGCGTGTGTATACAACAAATTGTACACATTTGAATACAAAGACACTCAGCAGTAGTCTATTGTTGCATAATTGCCGAAAAAGCGCCTAAAACCCGAACACTAACGGTCAGCAAGCATTTCGAATGTGGCCCACAGCCAAAGTATCCAAGCGAAAACGAAAGCAAAGACTGAAAGAGGTAAGAGCCTGAATATTTCCTGTTTTGTGTGTAGCACATATTGGCTCTACCTGCTGCCATCTATTTACTTTGTTTTAAATTTATTTTGTATGCCACAAAGCATTGATATGGAATTTGTTGAAATTTTATTACAATGCAGTGCAATGGACAAAAGCTGCGGACAGGTTTTCTGGGTTCGGCGTTGAGTGTTCTTAAAAAAAAATAAACAGTTCGGGTCTTTGTTCAGAGTTTGTATAGCAATTTATTAGGTGTAAGACAAAGGCTTACTCCATAAACCCATATATTGTGGCCGTTAATACCTCGAGCTCATAAATCTTCAATTATGCGCACAAATTAAATTTGCACTTAGATGCAAATCAATGATATTATCCGCGGCCCGCTTTGCAAAGGCTTTTAAAATTTATTACGCAATTAAATGATTTACATTGCAACCTAAATATTTATTGAAAACGCTCAAATAACTCATAAATTAAGTTACATTAATTTTTTTTTTAAATGAAACAAATTGTGTAGATTTAATTTAATTGAAGGGGTGGAAAAAAGTTGAAACATTGAAGCGAGCAAAATATTGAGCCTACACAGAGAAAAACGAATAAATGATCTTGATTTCGTACTTAATTTTTTGTTTCTAAAGATGAAGTAGAATGAAATGAATATAAAAAAGGTTCGAATTCTTTCTAACTTTCACTCGAGTGCTTGATATTCGTATGAGCTATAAGGCCGCATTTCGTGTCCTAGGTCCTGAGTTTAAGTCCCAGACAAGGTAAAGTTATTTACATACATTTTTAAACTATTACCTTTCTCAGAAGAAGAACCAAAAAAAGAAAAAAAAATCAATTTTTATTTCAACCTTATATTGTAACATATTTTAGGAAAGAAGAGTGGTCGCGTCACCCTTCCACTTTCTCGCCCTCACCCCATACATGATTAGTTATTGCTTTTTCCTAGACTCGAGAGGGCAATAAATGTTTTTAACACAGGCAAAACCGTTCATAAAGTGAGCGCAAAATGTTAATTAAACAATACCAAAGTTAAGCGAGAACAAATTTTTCATGAAATAATGTGATTATTAGATTGGGCCTTAAAATCCAAAGTAAAAAATGAAGAGTTTTAATTGGGGCACAAAGCTCTAATGCTTTGCCTATTTTCATATATTTGATTTCATTTGTTAATAGTCGGCGTTGATTTAATTTAAAATTATTTCGAACTCGAAAAATAAAAATAGAGCACAGTGGTCACTTATTTGATTAGTAAGTTTATATTAGGGTTGTCGAAATATCGATATCGAATAACTTTTGATGATATTTTTATACCCTGTACCCATTAAAAATGGGTAAAAGGGGATCATGAAGTTGTGCAAATGTATGTAACAGGGAAAAGGAAACATCTCCGACCCTATAAAGTATATATATTCTTGATCAGCATCAATAGCCGAGTCGATTTAGCCATGTCCGTCTGTCCGTCTGTCCGTCTGTCCGTCCGTCCGTCTGTCCGTCTGTCTGTATGAACGCGTCGATCTCAGAGATGGTAAGAGATAGAGGTTTGACATGTATGGGACAAAAGCTTCTTTTATCTGCACGCAGATCAAGTTTGTTTCAAATTTTGGCCACGCCCCCTCCCATCCCCGCAATATGGAAAAAACGTTATATCTCCCACAGTTTTGAAGATAGACGATTTGTACCTTCTGGAGATAGTTAGTAATTAGCATGATAAAGATCGGATGAACGGTTCTCAAGTTATGAGCAAAAAAGCGAACCAAGCCCCCCCGCCACCACCCCACCCACCCTAATAAAAATGTTGCATACTTTTCGGATGGTCACCCTAAGGAAGGCAGGAGTACTATTAAACATGATTTTTCATGACTAACGGGTTTATCGAAGTCGGTTAGAGCCGACTTTAACTTACGCTCTCGTTGTCAATTGTACAGGGTATATTGAAGTCGGGCTACTCGACTGCAACGGTCTTACTTGTTATGAATACTTTTTTTTGGTTTTTGGACAAAAATGAAGGTTTTCTAGGGGCATTCTCTTGGATATTAGTAATGTCAGTAATACTAGTAATATCCAAGAGAATGACTTCAGAAAATCTTCCTTTATATGGCCGAATCTTATAAAAATACGCACCAAAAATATATTCAACAAGTATTCGATATCGATATTTCGATATCCCTAGTTTATATATGCGATATCAACATTAGAGACCTGCACGAGTAAGTAAAATAGAAATCGAGTAGTACTCGCCGAGTATGATTACAAACAAGTACGACAACATAGCTGTCAAATTTGGCACCGTGGCACCGTAGAATCGTAGGAACCGCACCGTTTTACTCATTTTACTCGTTTTAACTTAAATCAAATTTAGTTTTCGATTTATTTCTACATAATGCCGGTTGTATAAAATTTGTTAACAAATAATATGGACGTATGTAGAAAGCTTGAGTCGGGAGAGTACAAACGGATTGAAGCAATTGGTTCCAGCAATGTGTGGAAATTCTGAAAAAAATATATTGAAATGGTGGAAAATACACAGAAAGGAATTTCCCCTAATTGAAAAATTGGCAAGGCAAATATTATGTATACCTGCATCTAGCGCTTCTAGTGAAAGGTGCTTCTGTTCGGCTAATCGAGTCTTGGAAGACCGGCCCACCAATCTTAAGGCCAAAAACTTGGATGCTGTTTTATTTTTACATCCACAACGCAAAGCTGATAGCCAATTGTAACAATTATTTTTTACAAATTCAAACAGCTATTATTAAAGAATATACCAAAATATTTTTTTACTGATGTTCTGTTAATGATTGTCAATGTAAAGTCTCTCTGCAATTGGAAATGTACGATTTTATATTACGATTTTAATTAGTTAAGGTTATGAATACCATCGAAGAACGTTTTGGTTCATAATAGATTCTTTTTTAAAATTAAAAGCGAGTTGTGGAAGCAATGGTCATATCTTAAGCCAAAGAATACGCGGAAGGAGGAACATGAAGAATATACATTATTATTCACGACAAAATATCGCAAAGAGATACCACAGAATAATTTTATAGCGTCACACCTCAATCTCTTCAGTGGTAAATAATATTGCCAAAATCATAAGGAATGGTTCCAACCACTTTCCGTGAAGACAAATCATAAAATCGCGAAAAATATCGTTGCGGATCTAAGTTCTTAATTGATGGTCCTCCATGGTATTTATAGCGGTTCAGTATTATCATAATAATGGTAAAGTAGTGCTCATGTGTGCTCGTTTTTGGCTCCGAAAAGCAGTTTCTTAAGCTATTAGCGGTTTTACTACCATTGAGATACCTTAGATGCGAATTGCTCTTATGCATTAATCCTTGCATGGTTTTTTACTTGAATGGGAGCAAAGTTTGTTTTACATTATTACTATTTTTGGTCCTCAACGGTTTTTTTCCGCGATTTGATGATTTGTCAGTAACGAAAAGTGGTTTGAAACATACCTTATGATCTTAACTAGATTCTTTTCAATTGGTCATCCATGGTATTCACCGCGGTTCGGCATTGTCATAATCATGGTATTTCTTAAGTATTTAGCGGTTTTATTACCACGGAGAACCTCAGCTGCGAACTGCGCTTATGCAATGAATGTTTGACAATATTACTATTTTTGATCCGCATATGGGCATTTCCAAAAAAAGGTCCACCTCGGCCAAAAAAATTAAAGTGGTTAAAAACACTCTATTTGATCGAATTTTTATAAAGAAACTAATCTTACATTTACTAATAACCCAATTGGATATATTCGGTTTCACGGCCGTGCTAGCGCGATTTTTCTGATTTTGACATTAAATTTGATTAATTTTTTGGAAAAAAGTAACTATAAATTACATGTACTTTCGCTATCTAAAATCTTTCTGATGGTACAAAGGTCTATACAAGAATGCATAAGAAACCATGAGAAACTATGCCAATGCAATTAACTGTAAGTTTTTGCTACGCATTAAAGCATAAACCACATAAATATGATGATGGAAAAAATGTCACGTTCGACATGTCACGTATCGACAGAGATAAATATTTTTTTACAAAAAATATACTCAAGATTTTTAAATCAAATAATATACATTTCAAAGAACTATTCTTTCATAAGATATTAAGATTTTTTGGGTTTAGTTATTGTGTTAGGTTTCGATAAACTTTGTCTTTATATAGCTGCCCGCGAAAACCACTTCTGTTTTTGTCACGTTCGAATAGCTCCCAATTTTGCCATTATTTTGGAAACCGAATTTCATTTGATATCCACTTTAACACTAATTAAAGTGCTTGCTGAGAGCTATATTATACAGTAAAAAACGAATTAAAAATTCGATTTATTTTGACTTTTTTCATTTTCAATGTGTACGACGGTCACGGTTCGACAGAATGGAAATGCCCATATGTATTTTTCTTAAGCACACATCGAAAATTTAGTATTTCTTTTATGGTGTTAACAGAAATAATTTGAGTTAAATTATATTTATTATATTTCTTAAGGTTCTATGATCATAATCTTACGATGCCACGATGCCGTTTACTACTCGTACTCATGAAAATGATTACCTGTTACAAAAAAGAGGAACTATACTCGTCAAAATGAGTATTTTTACTCATGATTCTGGCATCGTGTAATCACTCGTGCAGGTCTCTAATCAACATTATTTTTGTTATAAAAAGTTATTAGGATTATTGTTATTAATTATAATTTGTAAAGAGTTTAATGAGTTTGTGCTGATACTAAACATGAAACAGTCAAAAGAATACATAAGAAACAGGCGGTTACCTCGTCTGTCATATTATCCAAACTCGTAGTTGCCTTTTTAAATATCAAATGATGACAACGATTGAAATGTTTTAAAGATTCCCTTGTACAAAATTGTATTTAGTGAACGTAAATATATTTTTTTTACAAAACTTTAACGCCCTGTCTCACCCCCATAGAAGGTACTTAAAATATAAATTAAATGTTGGCATTATTAATACATAATTAATTTTACAACAAACATAAAATTTGGGAATGCTGAGACCTTTAATACTTTTTTCCGTTTTGCCGTTTTGGGGTCAACAAAAAGTCATGTTTAAATTTCATAAATATTTATAAATAACGTAAATAAAGAAGCCAGAAAAGACTTTTCAGAGTGAAAAGAATGCTTATACAATACAATAAACGAAATAAAAGATGAGCGAGAATTAAATAATATTCCGTTCGTTTTCGCAAATGTTTTTGTTATTTTGTGACTGATTATTTTTTAGAAAGTCTATTAAATAAGGAGGGTGAATATTCATTTTATTTAAATTGTTTTTGCGTTGTCACTAAACAAAGACTTCTTCCTGGGTGTTTTTTTATTTTTTTTAATAATATGGAAATTTGCCAGCAATTTCCAGTGAGTCTTTTTAGCAAGTTTCCTGGACATCAATGTAGTAAGAGGGATTACATAAGTAATATTTCATTATAAGAAGATAAACATATTTTTATTCTAAAATATCGTCAGCAAATGTCTATTTTTTCTTTGACAATAAACTCATATTGGAAAATCGCATAACCTTAAAAAAAATGTTAATATAAAGTCATAACTTTATTGACAACCCGAGCTGATGTTGAATTTCAAAAAAAAATTTTGTCGCTGAAATTTTTAAAATCAATCGCTTATAGTGTAATTCTTTATAAGGACCAGAGTTGGACATAAGAGTACATACTATATAATGGAGTTTACTTTTGACAGACGTGTTTTTTATTGCCCCTTTCACCATCTGATTTATGAGAACGATAAAGTGTCGAATTTTTGTCTTGTAAAGAACTTTGCATTAAAAAGTACAAATTGGTCGAATTTGATTCCAGGTAGAAGCGATGAAGCAAATAAGCTAACACCACAGCAAAGTCTGAGTAAAAGGCAGCTAAATGACCCTTTAAACTGCTAAACACTTAACCTTATTTATTTCTACACTTACAAATTCCTATGATTTAATTTAATTTCATTTTCTATTATTTATGATTTTATTGAGTGTGATGTATCCGGCACGGAGATGTTTTATTATCTCTTACTTTGTCTGAGTTTTGCTGACAGAGGAAGTGTGCCTGCTTTCCATTTAGAAAGGAAAAACTCAACGGAAACTTCCCGCGCATGCACAAGCGCATGCAAAACGAGTGGAAGGCAATTGGCTTTTGGCTTAAATTGCTCAACTGATCAGCTGGGCTCTGTGTTTCATAATCGAAAGAAACGGCGCAACAATTGGGCCGGCCGTCACCGCCGCGCTTCGAGGTTCAACGCTACGCCCTCTCATTGATTTGTGCAGTCGATTAAAAAGCCAACTGAAATTGAAAACTGTGAATACACAAACTGACCAATGATTTATATATATTTCCGCCCGGCAATGGCGTGTGTTTAATTACAAACCGCACCCAGCGAAACAAAAGACTCAGGCAACAAACTTGCTAGCTGATTAGACTACAGCAATATTTTGTGCAATTTTCATAAAGGGTGGATTCAAAATTAATTTGCCAAACAAAGAAATGAAAAAAGTCCAAAAGCAGCGGCAACTCTAGACAATCCGTTTGCTCGTTCATTGCATTTTTTTAAACAAAATGTTGTTTCTGTTGGCTGGCGGTTCCACATGCTTGCTTGGCTTCAGTTTTATGGAGCAGCCACCTGTACCTGTACCCTGTACATGTCATCGAACGTACACGCAAACGGCAAACGGCTTGACTTTCGTGGCACGCAGTTGGCGTTCACTTGTTACTCTGGCTATGACTGGCAATATGACACTTGTGGCATATGATTTTGATCAAATATGCAACTTTTCAAAATGTTAATTGGCAGCCAACTTTCAAAAAAATGTGTGAAATACCCTTGCATACACACACACACACACACACAAACAAAACGGCGAATCCTTTTAGGTGACTATTCCCCCTAGCAACAACAATAATAAAGCAATAGAAACAACGACAAACTACACACCAAATGTGGGTCAAGCCAACAGAATGGTTGCATAACAGAGAGACACACTCACTAAGCCACCGCCATGTATTTCAAAGTTGCCACAAAAACTGGACCATGCGACGTACACGATAGAGCTTTGTGTTGCAAGGCCCCTTGCCAAGAGTGCATTTAAAATGCAGAGAACCACGCCCACTTCAAAATCGATCACTTTCGCTTGCAATGCAATGTCCGCGCTTCGTGTGTCGCATTCACAATACCCGTAAAGTAACCAAACGACGAGCATTAACAGAGAGAAGCCAATGCTGGTGCCTTTGTGGTCTCTAGCTGTGGCTCTATTCGTACCATGTGAATGGGGTGTGCAACCGCGATTGCAACGCGTGATTTACTCCATAAATATAAAATGATTTTGATGTCGTAAAATGGTTTGAGGGGATTTCGCTATGATTGGATTGTGCCTATTGTAGTGCTACATGGGAGTAGTTTGTTTTCGTCACAGTTTTGCAGTTGCATTTGATTAAAGTATGCAAATATAACTGGGCGTAAAGGTTAACACTGCAAATGGGAAATAATAATAATGTTTTGAGTTTCAATTGATAGTTGATACTAATAAAGGATTAAGGATTATTTTTAGAGCGAAGCTCTATTACGGAGTTTCATCTGGGGGCACTTAAAATAGAAACATTTTGTCTTTGGTATAGATTCTATTGGGTACTCTTTTGCCTTTGCAAAGACAGTTGCGTTTGCCGTAGAAGCAGGTAGATTCTGAGCACCGAGTTCTGAGAATCGAGTCCCTGCGATCAAGTTCGAAGTCAATACTATTGAGTACTAAGAATCGAATACCGAGTACTGAGTATAGAGTTCTGAGTATGAACTACTCAGTATTAAGGATCGAGTGATGTGTATCGAATTATCGAGTACTGAGTATCGAGCTCTGAGTATTGAGTACTGGTACGTCTAATCCTATATGAGTATCAATTAGATCATCAATATACTATTAGTATAAGTATCATACTGGTCGTCAAGTCATACTATGAGTACTAAGAATCGAATACCGAGTACTGAGTATAGAGTTCTGAGTATGAACTACTCAGTATTAAGGATCGAGTGATGTGTATCGAATTATCGAGTACTGAGTATCGAGCTCTGAGTATTGAGTACTGAGTATCGAGTACTGAGTATCGAATACTGAGTACTGAGTTCTGAGTAATAAAGAGTATCGAATAGTATCTGCGATCAAGTTCGAAGTCAATACTATTGAGTACTAAGAATCGAATATCGAGTACTGAGTATAGAGTTCTGAGTATGAACTACTCAGTATTAAGGATCGAGTGATGAGTATCGAATAATTGGGTACTGAGTATCGAGTACTGAGCTTTGAGCTCTGTACTAAGTACTGAGTATCGAGTTCTGAGTAATAAAGAGTATCGAATACTGGGTATCAAGTACTGAGTAGCGAGTACTAAGAATCTAGTTCTTAGAATCGAGTACTGAGTATCGATAACTAAGTATCGTGTATTGGGTACTGAGTATCGATTACTGAGTTTCGAGTTCTGAGTATCGAGTACTGAGAATCGAATACTGAGTATTGAGTACTGAGTTTAGGGTACTGATTTTTGAGTACTGAGCATCGAGTATAGTCTAACAGACACACAGGAATCACCTGCTGCTACGGCAAATTTGATTTTTCTTCGTAAGGAGCTTTGCTCGTATTTTAAGCATGAAAGTTCTTGTTCTAAAAGTAAAACGTTTTTAGTACCAGACTTTCCGGCCTTAAAATAAAGTCACAAACTCCTTTAAATAGTCCGAGATATGTTTAATATAAAGCGGTTTAATACCAACTTTATAAAACTTTCAATTTTTCTGAGTGTATTAAATGGTTCAGATAAAAACAACTTTTAAAAACTTCTTTTTGGATTGTTCAGCTTTTCGCTTGCGAACCTTTCAATCTAAACCCATTTATGCTCATTATTTCTTGGCATAAATCAAATTTTCAACTATATCGTACAAAACGCCCGCCAAATGAGGTGGCAATTAGTGTTACATTTCGCGCCATTTATCTAAATTTGGCGATGCTATTTGGCGGTTAGCCCATTTTATGGCCTCAAATAAGTCGGGGGCAGTGTTGAAATGCCGCATGTTCGAGCCAGCCGATATGCACAAATGAAATATAACGCAGCGACGCGTCAATATATAAAATATCATTAAATAAATGTTTGTCTTAAATAAATTAACACCTTGCTAGCCGAAAAATGCTTAATCAATGTAAACAAAACCAGTCACATTAAAAGCCGCAGCTTCAGCCGAGCTTCGCGCCGAAAAAACAAACACAAGCCGCGTCTGGGATAATAAAATTTATAAATATTCAACAAATTGAATATAGACGTTTTTATGGGACTTTAAACATTCAACATCAGTCAAGCAATTTGGCATTTAAATAAATTGATCATAAATGCGTCATGCGGCTCATCTTCGACAACTTGTTGTCCAAGCCACATTATGCCTATTTATCTACGAATGTTAATCGCGCTGCCAGCATTTTGGATTTAAGTACCATGCGGAGAGTCGTAAAACGGTGTTTATGGGTTAGGAAGCACTTTGAGTGCGAGTTGAAGAGTCAAAATGTTTGACTCGGCGTTTGTATGTGCATTTCGGTAAGTATGTAAGTGTATATCAATAAAAATCGCGTAATGCGCTGCGCTTATTTTTGTGAACAACAACTAGAGCAGCAAAAACACTAACGAAAGCCAGCGACAAGCAAAAAGCCAATCAGGCTTATGGCCGAATTACTGAACATTGCATAACGACCCAGCCAAGTTAAGCTCTAGCTTGAGCTACGTTCATAGCTTCATACTTGCATACAACCAAACGTACATACATATTATGTTTAGTGGAGCAGAAAGTGCAAAACAATGGCAAAGTGAACAAAAAAAACAAAAAACCTGTGGGGCTGCTGCCTAATACAAATGTCATCCATGTTGATGGCGAACTCTAGGCTTTGGCATGGCCAATTGCCGTCGGCACGTGATTAGCTTTCATTGTACACAACCGCAGTATATCACTCGGTTAGACTTAGACACAGGCGGCGGTGGCTGAGCCGGCTGACTCGGTCAATGCAGCACATAGCTGGGACTAGGCGACTCGTATGAGTGTTAATTACACAATTTGTGAAGCGTGCCATCTCCACGGTGCATGCTAAGTAGATCTCCCCTTCCCCACCATCGTTCAACATAGCCTTGACATAATTGCTTCAAAGCAAACATGGGAAAATACGCCTGGGGTGTCGCATCTATTCACTCAAGAAGGGCGAATTATTTTTGAACTGATGTAGACTTTTATTTTTTCAAATCCTTTAAGAATCAAACGAACAACGAACAAGGAATTTGGGAAATCAAATTTATTGCACATATTTAAAAAGCACTTTAATTTTTATTCCTTACAAATAACAGGAAGGAATTTTAATACTCTGTTCAAAATTTAGACGAGAGTCTTATAGGTACTCCCTTATCAAAGTTCAACATTGATTTAAAAAACTCCACTTTTAAGCCGAATACGATATCAGGCTCAAAGAATTTCTTAGCTTAGAATATTCACTCCCAAAGTTAGAAAACATCCACATCACAGCTTATTCTTACATCTGTGAAGTGGCGCTATTCTCATGACATTTTTGTGATAACCTTAATGGACGCTTTTGATTGTCAGTAATAAAAAGAGTAGGTCTAATCGGTAAATGTCAAAAATCAAAATAATGAATATGAGTGTTCAGCTCCGAAGTTCACCAATGAAAGATATAAGTAGGCACTTAATCCACTTATACTTGAAACAAGTATGAAAGGCTTAAAATGATATAAAATTTGTGTTTTAATCCGATAAAGCTCATTTCAAGTACAGATTCTACTTAAAAGCCAAATAGTCCTTTATCAGATTACAGTAAGTAAGGAATTTCAATAAAAAAGTGACAGCAAGAATATCCAATTGCAAGTAGCAAACTTAACCAAAATAGTTTCAAAACAATAAAAGTCAGTCTCACTAACGCAGTCAGGCCTAATGGCTACACAAATAGTCACAAAGGCTCTGTTAACAATGCGTTTTTTATACCCGTTACTCGTAGAGTAAAAAGGGTATACTAAAGTCGTGCAAATGTATGTAACAGGCAGAAGGAATCATTTATTTTGTTTTGATGCCATGTTGATTTTTTTTAGATGCTGGGCCACTTCTCCTCAAGCCTTGTTCACAAAATTTAAGTCCGAATGCTTGGGGTGGAAAAGATCACAAGGGGATTCCGCTTTTTCACCGCCAAAATTAAAGACGTTTTTTTGTCATGGAAAAATAATTCAAAACAACTATTTCGCTTTTGTTTTTCTGCCATGTTTTTTATATGTATTTTTTCAAATTACTTTAGCTGAAAGCACTTCAGCTGGTCGGTTCAGGTAGAAGCAGAGTGTAGTTAGATGGTGCATTCTCAATGCTGCGTCTGCTGCTCAAAGCATAATAAGACCCACAGCCAATTTACATAGTCTCCACAAATGTGCTGTTAAGTGCAACATTGTCTGTTAAATGTAACATTCAACTTTGCACCTCCGTACATGCAAAAAGTTCAAGAGGCGAAGTTGTAACTTCTGCTTCTTCCCTCAATTTTTGTATGAAACTTCTCGCAACTTCTAATGTCCGTATGGGGCTTAAGCAACGCAGGAACACTGTCAAACATGTTTTTTCTTGAGTAGCGGGTATATCGAAGTCGGTTAGAGCCGACTTTAACTGACGCTCTCGTTTTTACTTGGTGTTGATTTCTTCACTTATGCACCCAGAGAAATCTAGCACGAATCGGCGAGACAGAAATCGGATTCAATTTAGATTTTTCTTCTTGATTTTTTTGGACGAAATCTGCTTGCACAGGAGAAGACATTTAATCTTGTCTTCGAACTGTCAGAAATTCGTGCTTGACTTCAGTATTTTCGGCTTGGATCCAAATAATTTCGTCTTACCGTACTTTTGATATCAAAACTGCTTGATATCAAACACGATCGGCTTGGTTTTTTCTCTGAGTGTGCTGTTTTTGGATTCCCTACCAGTTATAACATTGCTGATATGAGAAGGCAGCTGCTGTCGATGAGCAAAAGATACTGAAGATTTGCTTGAGGTACTTAAAACAGCTGAGTAGACGCCCAGTTTGATTTTAATTACCTCGAAACTTAATTATTTTAAAGGTTGTATAAGCAGTAGAATTGTGTTTTAGTTGGAAGTTTATTTTGATATCAAAATGATTTTGAATATGATGCCAAAGTCGATCTTGGGCATTTTTAAACAAATCTTTTAACGGATCAAATATTGTTTGAATCCGGAGCTGAGTTAACTAGAGCGTACTCTTGCACCAAAACGAGATCAAATAAGGTATGATTATCTTGCTTAAGTCAAAAGATAGAGCGGAATGTAGAATCAAATAGATCTTGAAAAAACAAGCTAAAATTAATCCAAAGTTATTTCAAAATACGCCAATTCGGAACTTAAACCAAACTCGTACGAGCAAAAGACGGAATCAAGACGAAAATACATGGAATGCCAATCTTCACCTATTTGGTCGGTAGGGAATGCTTTTTGACCGTATGTCTTGGATATTCTTTTTCTATAACAAGTGATTTATACTGATTTTAGTATCAGTATGCAGTAGCAGCGATGGTTGACCAATAGATGGCGCCACTACTTGATTTTCTAAACTGAACAGTATATGGCGAAACTACTGTGACCATTTCAAAACTGACCAATAGATGGCGCCACTACTGCAACCATTTCAAAACTTACAAATTGGAACTGATTGTTCCAACGTAAAGAGTCTCGTAAAGTTTTTGCTCGAAATTATATGACCATAATCACGGCTATGGTGACGAGACAGATAGTGTTCTTATCGAATATCATCAAAATAATAGGAAAAACCATCATTTCCATCCAAGCTGAAGCAGTTTTTAACTGAAAACACCACGGTATGCCATTCCTTCTGCCGAGTCATATGATTTCGAGCATAAACTTGACGAGACTCTTTACGTTGGGTATTAATTGGTTGGTTTTTTTTTTAGTTTTAATCTTCTTCGATGTTCAGCTTTATGGAAAACTCTCCGTACCTTATCGATACTTGCGCTTAATTGTAGTTTTGAATGATTTTTTTAAGCTGAACAGTGTGAATTTGAAGCTTGTAGAACAATTCGCTGCTCTGCAGTAAGTGAAAATGTTTTTTTGGTGCGGCCTTTCATGTTATTCCCATAACTTGATGGGTTTTCAAGAAATTTGCATACAAGACTTTTGCATTTTTAAATTTTTTCCATATAAGCCATTATTTTTCCTTTTTCTACATCAGTTAGTGCTTTACCGCCACTATAGTATTTTTTCTATTTAAAACGTTTATATGTTGACAAAATTATAACTTCATTGCGCGGAGGTTTAATTAGAATGATGAAATCACACTTGTCCCTATTCAAGTTCATGATAAAAATATGCAAATTTTGAAGAGCTCGCAGAGCTATTTTTCCAGTTTGATCAAATTCTCTAAAATTGCGTCGAAACAAATAATATTATTAACTGGAAAGTATAAAAACGCTACCACTAAAAACAAAACAGTTTTTCTCACTAGAACAACTTTTTCAACCTATCCACAGTGGCCGGAATGTCCAAAATTTTGGCATAAACTAGACCGACCCTGTAACTTGGAACATTTAATAGTAATGGCATAAATAAAAAACGAGCAAAATTTTGGACCGGTCCGACCACGCCCACTAGTACCGCCCATACAACTCTGTCCCTATGAGCGCACAGATCTCAGAGATGGTAAGAGATAGAGGTTTGACATGTAAGGGACATAGACTTCTAATACTCACAGGCAGATTAAATTTATTCTCAATTTTGGGCCACGCCCCCTCCCGCCATATCCCTCCCATATCTCCCACAATTTTGAAGATATATGGTTCAAACTTTTTAGACATATTTAGTAATCAACATTACTTATCAATCTGCCAAAGGAATGGTAAAGATCGGACAATCGATAGTAAAGTTATAAGCAAAAGAAATTTCGATGCCGCAGCGCTTCTTAATATTTTTTTTTGCAAAATTAGCCAAAAATAATAAAATACAAACAATATCAAATATTTCGGAAACGAGCAAAAACGAGCAAAATGTATGAATTACACCAAGTCATATACATTTTAATGGACACAATTGCATCTTTAGTTGCGAGAAGCAACGAGGAGCTGCCCACTTCTACTCCACGGAACAAGTGACATTTAGGTTAGATTCGCCTAAAAAATACCACAGCAACCTCACATAAATACAAAGGCACAACATAAAAAATCACCCGATTTCTTTATTTTCTTGTAATTTACATGCATTTTGCGACATTTTGGCATTTCAAAACATTAATTGCTGTATACATTTATAGCTGTTTTTAATTTTTAAGGAACAGGTCGTGCCGTGACACCGGAGCAATAAAATTTCAGTTAAAAAAAACTTAATTTCAGGGCCGTGCCAAAATTCCGGGGATGCACAAAAAATGTTTTGAACCAGCAATTAGAGTTCATGGTTCTATACTCTTTCAGAGGAATTAAGCTTTTTTCCAATATTCCAACATTTACTTTTTGATTTTATGACAAAATTTTGACAATTCCGGCCAGTGTGCTATCATTTTAATATCAGCTATATGCTATAGTCATCCGATTTGGATCAAACTTGGCAGAATGGTCTGGTAGCATATAATATTGAAAACAAAAAACGTATTTTTTAAACCTATATTTTGGATGGCAAGTATAATATATAGTTGTCCGATTTTCATAAATCTTAGTGGAGTTATGTGAAAGCATAGAAAACTTATAAATACGATGTTTGGAAGCGTTAGCATTGAAAACAAAACAGTTTTTCTCACTAAAACTACTTTTTCAACCGATCGTTCTATGGCAGCTATATGCTATAGTCTTCCGATCCGGTTTCGACAAATGTGCAGCGTATTTATGCCAAAAGACTTCGTGCAAAGTTTGTTTAATATAGCTTTAAAACTGACGATGGAGATAGTATAGGCACAGACGGACATGGCTATATCAACTCAGCTCGTCATGCTGATCAAGAATATATATACTTTATGTGGTCGGAGATGCTTCCTTCTATGCGTTACAAACATACCAAGGGTATAAAAAACACTAGTTTCCACTCTCAACACATTTAATTCAACTTTAAACATTTTGTAGTATTAAACTGTTAGAGCGAGATTAGGCCATCATAGTCGACATCCCTGTAACTCTTGCCCTCATCAGCTGACCATTAGTAATTTAATAATTATACATTTTTTAGAATTGAGGGGTTAAGCACGAGACTTGGCCGTCGATTTCTACATCCCTGCATCTCTTGCCATCATCAGCTGCTTCTTCACCCATCCAATCCATCTGTGCGGTGCAGATAAAGTCTTTGAATTCCGTGGCCGTAAAGTGGTGATCATACGGATACTTCAAACATTTTTGGTGATACTTGCACGAAGGATAATAAACCCATTTGCGTGGACATTGCCTTATGAACTTGTGCGTCTGACAATTCCTTATAAACTTATCGTAGGTATTGCTCTGGCAACGCTCACCAATTAAGGTCATCGCATCCCGTAGCATCAGCAGAGATTTCGGATCTGTGTGAAAACCCAACATCATGGGATCCGTCTTGAATATTTTTTTTTTCTCCACGTGAGTGACACCATCTCGGAGACTGAAGAGAAACCTTACAGGCATGTTAGAGAATCTCACGCATTTTATGGCCGCGTCTAGATGCTGTAGGCGCTCGTTCGGCGCCTTGTTTATCCAAATTTGGACAGCGAAAAACACCTCAATTTCTGAGTTGACTCCAATGTTATCTCGCTGTAGTAAATCAACCAGCTCTTCGATGGAAAGGTTCTCAAAATGTTCCTGGCCCACTAAGGCTAAGAAAAACAAATGTATCCTTGACATCATTAGGTCCCTTACATCCTGACAATGCGGTAAAAATTTGGCTTGAAGGTATACCTGAAATGCAATTTTTTCGCGCACCTTATCTTCAGAAAGCAGCTGCCAACAAGTTTTCTCAAGCAGATCGATCCCCAGACGTTTTGCCACTTGCAGCATCGGTGCCACAGTAGCGAGAGTCGGTGGCGTTTTAAAGCGCATCCATGTGTAAGCATTCTCAAATCCAAGCGGTGGCAACTCTTCTTCACCGAAGTGGAAGGTGTTGGTGCTCCAATCCATTCGGGAAAACCAAATTGAATAGCATTTGAGTAAATTGGGAGTACAATCAAATGTAAGGTGTCCAATGTGTATACGAGTGAAGGCGCCACGATTCTCGGCCAGCTGTTCGGCAATTACCGAATTCGGACTTTCCAGGGGCACTATAGTTGGCGGTACTTGATTCATGTTTCAGTAAGTATTGTTCGTCTGTAAAGATGCTCGCTTTGAGTTTTGTATCCTGGCTTTCCGCTTCCATAGGGGAGTCGGTGGAATCGTTATCGGACATACTTGTTGATGATTTAAGTCTGCACGTAATGTAACTGGCCCACAGCTGTTAATTACTTTTTGTATGTAATATCAAAATAGAGATACTTATGAGCCGACTAGCTGGTTTTTACTGTATACTAAATATAAGAAATCGTTGAGACAAGTGACACTTGGGTAAATAAATGAAGTTATTTTCACCAACTGTTTGTGTGTTTTGGCTTGACCAATTTTATTTAATTTATCTTACTCTAAAAGCCTGCCCTTTGGGCCGAAAATAATGCATATAGCACTGATCCAAAGAGGACATGACTCACGATTTAATCCTTCTGTTCATCTGTCAGATCAAGTTTCTTTTCAATTTAGTGTTTTTACCTTCTAGAGATAGTTAATAAATAGCATTATGTATCGATTTGCTGAAGCATTTATAAAGATCGGATGGGCGGTCTTAAGGTATGAGCAAAAAAGACCAAAACACCCGCCAATTAATACTTTTTTAAGTGAGTAAATGTGAAAATTTACGAAAAATCATCGTGGCGCGTTTATTCTTGGGTGGCATCTATGGTCCTTACTTCTTTAAAAATAGGGCCGCGGGATTATCAGTTATTCCAATTGAATCAGATTTGCGTGTTTTCCCGAAACGGACTACTCAATTGGCCACCACTAGACTGTTACCTTGTCAAGAGGTCATATTTTTGTGTTTTTTTTCTTAAAGCAAACCAAATCAGCGATTCATCCACGCCCAATTATAATAATGGCTTACAAACACAGCAACAAAATAAAATAACAAAAACAAACCCAACACAATGGCATGATGTCCTATGCTTGGTAAAAGTGAATGTAAATTTTTGGTTTAGCGAAAGAGCGGTACTAACCAAAAGGCAAACATTTTGGCTTCGTGTCTGGTCAAAAGTGCAACAAAAACGGCATTACTCTAGCTTATTATTGTTTGTTAAGTCCTCACTTTACAATTAACGTGTCGTATAATACTCGACTGAAGCCAGTAATTTGTGGTTATGCGTGTGGGTAGGTCGACAAGTAACGGAGCAGCGGCACCAGTCAAGAGACTACCTGGCTCGACAATTGTAATTATGCAAAGTTTTCAAAGTTTTAATAGATCTGCAGACTACAAATTTGAGCAGACTAGAGTCTGTGAATGACTTTAATGTGTGTTGCAAGTCTGTTAAATTTATTACACTGTGAATAGTACTCACACACACACACACATAAATCAGGAGCATAAACGATTGCACTCGATCGCACCATTGCCTTGGGATACAATGTTCGCACTGCACTCAAGTACCAATGACTTTGATTGCAACGAATTGATTTCGATTAAATTCAAATTTACCCTCAATTGTTTGTCGTAATCAGTTTCTTGGTCTTGTTTTTTGTTTCCTCATGAATTTTGAGGTCAGCGTTTTATTTTGGGTGCAGTTATCTTTTTTTTTGCATAAACAAATTGTCACCAGTTGGAAATGTGGCTGCTTAAGTCAGGCGATTACGAATGCCGCCCGATGGTAATTTCAGATTGCCATTACGATTTGGCCATAAATTTGGGGGTATTATGCAAGAGCTAAATGTACCGTTCTTTCTCCAATCACCAAATTGAAATTCCCAACGCAAAGCAAACACATGAAATGAGGAAAACAATGTAATTAAATGGTGTATCACGATAACACACATTAGCTTCAGAAATAAATGTTGAAGACCTTTGTTATTGGAAGGTATTATTACACTTTTGATTATCTGTATTTGAGAAGAGATTGGAAAAAGGCAACGGTAAGCGAAGGTATAAAATCTTAAGAAAGAAATTAAAAAACAACATTTAAACCAATTAACGGTCGAATTTTAATTTGATGCAACGAGCCTGCAACCGTATCGTACCTTTTAGCTTTCCAAAAGCGGAACGGTTTATTTAGCGATCAAATTTTAAATGTCCGAAATGAACACTACTCAGAAAAGGGGTACATTCTTTATAAGTACAATTGGTTCTCGCAAAGTATGAGCAAAATTGTTTATGCAGGAAAACAATCAATGGAACTATCAATTGTAGCAACTGATTGATTTTCCCGGTGTTATTGATTCTTTTTAGAGACAATCGATTGTATATCGAATATTGCTCCGAACGTTCTCGAGTATTTAGAGTAATGCTTAGTATACACCTCAACAAAGCTACTGCCAAAACAAAAAATTCCGTATAAAAATAACGCACAAAACTTTTGAAACCAAATTCCTTTGAGTTTTGTGAGTTATTTTTATAGGAAGTTTTTTGTTTTGGCAGTTGCTTTGTTGAGGTGTATACAAAGCACTAATCTGAATACTCGAGTGTGTGGTGTATACTAAGCTTTAGGCTTTTAAGTTACCGTGTGTGAAAAGTCCCAAAAAGGAGAAGGTGCCCAGGTACGAGCGAAGCTGCACACTCAGTCCTCCAAACTCAGCACTCGATACTCAGTACTCGATACTTAGTACTCCATACTAAGTACTTGGTACTTTATACTCAGCACTTGATACTCAGTAAGGTTGACGAATATTTAGAAATTATCTCAGTACTCGATACTTAGTACTTGGTACACAATTCCTCATAATCAGTACTCGATACTCAGTAGGGTTGCCGGATTTTTAGAAAATATCTATATCGATATTTTTTCGATATTGAAAATGTTCATTTATCAATTTTGATGTAAAAAACATCGATACTTTCAATAAAAATAAGAGGTAATTAAGGTGTCATTTGACTATATTTAAAAACTACATTCTAGAGATCGAAGCTCAAAAATTCAGAACAAATTAAAGATAGCTGCATTGCACATTGGGCCCAATGGCCGATTATTTGGCATAAAGTCGAAAATTTCATGGAAACAAAACTCACGAATCGAATAATATTTTCGATTTTTTGACAACCCTGAAATTGTTATCGATTATCAAAGTCAGGTGTTGAGTGCATTGATTGTTGCGATAAAATTGGCGTCAATTATTTGTTTACTTTGTGGACTTGCACGTCGTGTAAAGTTGCACAAAAAATTTTGGCAAATTATGAATAATAAAGGCCAGGGTATGTAGAATGAATAAATGGAAGCATTTTTTGATAATATACAATATGTTTCATTAAAGTGTGTTGTTTCGTGTTGTCCCCAAACAGAGAAAACTTAATCAAGGTGCAAGCCTTCTGTGGAGTAAAACTAACCTTGTGCGTGTTTGTGCGTTTTGTAATAAATGTCAAAATAAAGAAGAAAGTGTGTATTAAAAGGTAATAGTTATCATTTTTGCGGCTTTTTGCGGCGTTTGCGGTGCTTTAAACTTGAAGATTAGCTTGAACTCTGTCATGCAACTCTGCTGGACGTATGGATGGCAACTCTACCGCTCCTAATAACTGGATATTTGGCCAACTAAGGGAATGTACGCTTAAAATTTGACTATAAATTAATCTTCAATTTAAATTTTAGCTTTTTATTCACAGTTCTCAAAACTTTGTTTTAAGATCACGTATACGCAATGTTGCCATTAAAGGGGCGGTCGGGGTAGGAGTGGTCAAATTAACTAAAAAGTTGGTTTTAATATTTAGAATGTTATATTTATCAAATATTCCAAGTTTCAGCTCGATATCTGCAACAGTAGACTTTATGCCAATTATTTGGCGATTCGGACCACAGTGCATTGTGTCAGATAAACTTTTAATTTTCTCTGTAATTCGTTTATTGGAAATTGACCCTAATTGTACTTTTATAAGTTCACCAGGAAAATTTATATCGAACTAGCAAGTATTAGCCGGGTCGAGGTCCTATAATGCTTACACCCAATTTTAAACATGAAACATCAATTTGCAAAACAAATACTACTGAAGATACTGATGATAGAGCCGGGAGTTTTCTTCTTTGTTTGTTCCTGTTTAAAGTTATGTGGAAACAAATTACGTCCTCGAGCCGGCAAAAGCTTGCTAGCTTGATTATGATAAAGGTCACTTTATGTATTTTATCTCATTTAGAAACTCATTGTGAAAAATTAATGGGTTTGAGGAAAGATGATTAACTTGAAAAGAAAATATATTTTTATGTATGAAACATAAACTCAGAGAAAAAACAAGCCGATCAGGCTTGATATCAAGCAGTTTTGATGCCAAAAGTACGGTAATGCGGAGTATTATTGTATACAAGCCGAAAATACTGAATTCCATAATGAATTTTTCAGATTTAAATTCTTGGTTTTAAATTAAGTCGACTTGCTATAATCTGGTTAGAGCAGAGATCTTCTTGGGTGTAAGCATAAAAAAGTATAGATTTCAAGTATAGATCGTTTTGGATTTAACTACAATATCTCTGATATGAGAAGAGGGGAAAGGAGGAGACACTACCATTGACTAACACGAAACAACCTACTTTTTTCACGTTGTGCTAAACATTAAGATAGCATTTAACATTTATTTTACTTACTCAACTGGAACTTGAACCTCGGACCTCCGAAGACTCAACTCACGGACATCGACACCTTAACCCACTAGACTATTAGCCGTAAGCAATACGTGGCGTCAAACCATACTTATACTTAAGAATGTGCGCATGCCATTTTGGTGGCATTTTGCTGTTCAGAGAGCAACTAGGGGCAATAGACATTCGCTTACAACACCGTTGAGACCGTGGATCAAATCCTCGTAGCAGCTTAGGTTTTCTTTTTTCTTCTTCAAAGTCACAAAGACATCGTTTTTCTGGTTTTAGTCCCTTATAGTTTCTGCACACTGAGCACATTTTCGAGGAACGCTTGGAATTTGATAATGATGTGAAATTGAAATTTACACTGGCCACATCTAACATCCCACATCTATCAGTCAATGCTCTCAAAAATGAGTTGTGTTAAAAATTACACAAATATATATTGAGAAAAAATAAATTGCTCAACAATATCAGGCTTAAAAATCCCATGGTGTTGATTAAAATTCATTATGCTTGTTCCTTATCCCGAAGGAAGACTATTTCAACATATTTGGCGAATTCTAATGCTCCAGTATCTTTCTTGCTAATTTAATCAGCGTCAGATCTCGGGTGTTTTGGTACATGGACTTTGGTATTGTAGATGGATTTGCTGCTAGAAAATTTAAGTATTATTGTCAATTGGGTCCTCTGCGAAAAGGTGGAAAGATCTGCATCATGTCCGGAATGGGCCGAGCACCTCTTTAATCACTGTCATGATTTTGTCAGATGTCATCAATAAGGTTCTTACGCTAGCTTCCGTGCAAGGCGTTTTCAATTCTTTTTCCTACCTAAAATAAAAATATTTAATAATGCATGACAAGTTTTTCTGCCACTACTTAATTTGATGAGGAACATATGGAATAGAAACATTTTGCTCCAAGATGTTAGATGTTGCTCAGTGGAAATAGCCTATTAGTCGAACGTCCGTTAAAGATGTTTGCTCTAAAAATCATTTTCAATCAATTTAGAAATTTTGTTCAATTTGTATTGAGCGATTCTTACCAAAATAAAACATTCTAAACCCTTCCATCCTCGGTCCAAGACAATTTTTCATCAATTTATGAACAGGTTCTCAAGAACATATAATTTATATAAAGTTTCTTAATTTTTAATTTATTTTAATAAATTTCTTGTAAAACCCCAAAAATTACCATTTTTATCAATCAATCAAATAGCAACAATTAGGCAATCAACATCTGAAGGCAGTTAGAGGGAAACAAATTCCCCGCCAACCATCGAATAACATAGTTATTGAAGAAATAGCATCGATAGAATTAAATGGTCCGGAATTTAATTGAGTTCTTCTCATTTCAAAAGCGATTATTAACTCAGTTGAAAAAAATAAATGCTGATAAATGATATAAAAATTGTCCAAGAATAAATATGTCATCTTGATATGACCACCTTGTATGATGTCGTTAAAGAGTGAGTAGTGTGATTTGATGGCACATTCCTCACTCGGTCTTATATACGATACGCAAAATGAATCTTTTATGATTGAGAACATGTTTTGAATGTAAATGAGCACGTTAACAGCGCGATCTGGTGACTTGCTACATGGTACAATTTCATTCTTTCTTTCTTCTTAAAGTAAATTTGATGCATAAAGCTTCAGGTTGTCGAAGGTTACATGGCAGCACTCCAGCACGTTACCTAAAACAACGATTTAGGCTTTACCAAGCCAAATCTATGTCAACAATTTGATCAAATTTAGCAAAACTATGTGAAGGTGCATGCGATTAACAGACAGGCATGTTTTTATTAGCTAACTACCCCCTCGGGGAACGCCAACAACACAATAGACCCCGTTTTATATGCCGGTGGCATTTTCGATAAGGTCAACCAGCAGCAACCAATCCTCTCAGACAAGTGTCATCTCCAAGTGCAAATAAAAACCGTGAGCAGACTACGTGCAAGCCTCTTGGTTTGACCTCTTTCGGTTGTCGCTTGACGACGGCACATGGCATTTAGCAGACAACACAAACTAACTGTCGACCGCAAGCAGGTGGCACACGAATTTTAACTACACAAGTTCAACCACGTTGACAATGAATCTTCTTATTATTTTATATTGATGTGAGTTTCTATTTTCCTTTCTTTGGCAGGATTCACGAGAGCACAAAGTAAGCGCGCCTCACGTATCACTAGCTCCCGCAGTTTTGGCACCAATGTCAAGTCGACCAGCTCGAATGGTCTAAGCTTTGACTGTCCCGAGGAGTTCGGCTACTATCCGCATCCCACGGACTGCACGCAGTACTATGTGTGCGTCTTTGGTGGAGCGCTGCTCGAGAGTTGCACCGGTGGCTTAATGTACTCGCATGAGCTGCAGACTTGCGACTGGCCACGAAACGTGGGCTGTGAGTTAGTGGACATATCCACCGAGCGCGGCCCCGGCCCTGCACGTAGTCAGGCACCATCGCAGGCAGCACAGCATGTGCCAAGTCGTGTACGCTTTGGAGCGGCCTTTACGACACCAAAGAGCCCTACAGTACCGCCGCAGTATCATCGGTCGCCACCACAAATAATACAGGCACAGGTACAGAATATACCACCACCGCCAGAGCTGCGAGTGCCGCCCAATCCGGTGGTTACTTCACGTGGACAACCCAAACTGCTGGACTCACAGGAGGATATAGCTAAGGTACCAAAAATTCCATAAATCGCGAACTTAATAATTCAGAGTGTGACAAATCAAAACTAACTCAATTTCCTCTTTTCAGTTATATGCCGAAGCACAAGAAACCCTACCGCCGGTTGAGGAGGAGGAAAGCGATCGTCAGCAGCGTGTCTATCGTGGTCAACCAAGTACCGTTAGCCAGGTGCAGCGTGATCGTGATGGTATTATTCATCAGGCTAGCATCAATGCGATTCCCCAAGCTGGTAAAATTGGCTCCTATGCTTTTGGCACGGCCTACAGGTAAGTGTATACTCTTCAAGTGGCTCAGATATCACCTATCGTTGCTTTCTCTCAAAATTGAATCTAAATTCTTTGCAACTCATTTGATTATTACATACTTCTCTCTCTCATGTAATGCATACTGCACTATCTCTATCTGTCGACCATAACGCTTTTGATAAAAACAAAAACAAAAAAAACTGTACGAAAACAGCGAAAGCTTTGAAAACGACGACGACTTGACGCACAATCGACTACGCAAACGACGCGACCTCAGTAATGTGGGCACCACAGAAACGCCCAATGATTCGAATACCTCTAGCGAAGTAATGGAGCAAGAGAGTGTCGGTACGGAAGATAGTTTGAATAGCTCAAATACTGCTCAAGAACAATACGATGATGATGATGAAGCTGTTGAAGAGGCTACCCAACCTCCAAAGTACTCTTCAAAGATCAAACAACCAAAGGAGGACTACGAAGACCTCGAGGATGCGGCCACGGGTGAATCGAAGAGACGACCCCGTCAATTAAGGCCTCTACCGCAGGCACAAAACTATCGCTCAGGCTATAGTTTTGGTAGCTATAATCCATATCTCACGCCACCCAACAGCCATAGTCCTCACAACTATAATCAGCTAAGCCAGGGTTATTCCACATATCCGCAACAGCAGGCACAGCCACATCAGGCCGCTCCTCCACAGAAGCCTAAGCACTTATACACCGGCTACAATCTATCCCTGCCGCCACCTCCCTTAGAGGATGACTTTCGACCCATTGCGGGCAACTATTATGGAGCAGCTAATGTGGGTGCCACCTCTACCCTAAGACCACCAGCTGGTGATCTACTGCCCTACCTCATACAACAGCTAAAGGAGCTAAAGGAACGTCGCACTCATTTACAGGCGGAAAACTTTGCCTATTTTCATTTGGACAATCAGCCAGTGGCACCCAAACCCGCCACATCAGCACCCCAGCCACTGTCCCAGCCTCAGAATCATGCTAAGTACAGCACCATGGGTGGCTTTTACAATAATCAACCCTTTGCACCCGCTCAGTCGGGGAATGGCAAGTTGGTTTCCCAGTTTAGCATAGGTACCGCTCCGGATGAGCCACGTAGCACCACGGAAAGTAACTATTTTCAGTATAACATCATAGCCAATCAAAAAATGAAGGGTGTCTATAGCACCGCTAGGCCAAACCAAATTGGTCATGGAGCGGCCATCAAAGTGCGTCCACCAGTGACACCCCTAAATGTGGTCTCGGCTCCCAACTTGGCCTACAACCAACCGCAAAGCTTACAGCACATACCTTATCGGGATTTCTCCCACTTACCCGTGGGTATCAGCTATGCCACGTCCAACACCAGCATGCCGGAATCCTATCAGACTTTCACCAAATCGGTAACTTCTACATTCAAACCAGCAATACCTTCCACCACCTCAAAGCCCAAGATGGCCAACTTTCAATTCAACATCAATGAATTCATGAAGAATCTTAAGGCCAGCGATCTGGCTGGTGTTAATCCTGTCATCAATCCTTTAATTAAATACTTTAAGCAAGTCAGCGGAGGTAATGAGCAAAAGGGTCCTGTAAGAAATGCTTTGGTGGTAAGACGTCCCGTAAGCAGCAGTCCTAAGCCCATTACCAGTACCACACCGCAGACTACCACCACACGACTACTGAAGGGCTATGAAAGCTTCATCCAAGGCATACAGAACCAGCTAAACAAACAGAGCAGCACCACTCCAAGACCTTCCACCACCACACGAGCCCCCCTGTTTAGTTCTACACTCAAAAATCTGGACTACTACGACGAAGAATACTCCACAAATGAGGAGGAGGATGAGGATGAAGAGGACGTAGACATTTTGCCGCCCTCGCGCATGCCACCCTATATGCCCATGTCGGAAACCATGGCCCCACCACGCCCACAACTACCCACTATAGCCCCGCCCACCACGATCCGCTCTAATTTCCAGACCGGCTTTATGAGCGCCACCACCACACGGCGTCCTTTTCCCAACTTTTCGCAATTCAACCAAACCCACCATCAATCCCATGGCCAGGGCATACCCTCCATCATCACCTTTCCCAGCGACATATTCCAAGAACTAAAACAACGATTGCCCACGACCTCCACCTCAACTCTGCGTAGTACAACAATTCCAACAAGTGTCAGTACCACCGCAACGCCTACCACCACGCGCCTGCGTTACACAGTGCGTCCCCAACGCACGAGGGGCCAACAAAAGTGGACTGTAACAACGCCCGCCATGCTAGAAACTAGCTCCGTACGCTCCAAAAATGAAAGTCTGGGTGGCCTACAATTAAACTCGATACATGTCAACTTAAGTGCGGAACGACACAGGTAGCTATACTTCAAATGGTCGATCCGAAAACAAAAAAGAAAAACAAACCAAAAATGCTGTAAAAAAATTTCCATTGTGCTGCTACACAAACTACACAAGAAATACGAGAATTACAACAGTTCTACATATCTGTACATACTATATACTATACATACATATTACTTACTTACTACGGCGTTAACAGACCCAAATACTAAATGTGATTTTAAAAAAGAAAACGGAATGAACTTGCCAATGCTGTACAGTTTGGACTAAAAACGATATAACACTAGGCAACAAACATGTTTGATTAAAAATTTAAAGAAAATGGTGTCACAGAAAGGGTACACTTACGAAATATAGGGGGAAATTAATACCAATCAGTCAATGGGTGGACATTACTATCCGCTTAAAAAGTCAGAATATTATTTTACATTTTTTCAAATTACACTAGTTTACAGCCAAAAAGACCCATTTCTACTGAAATTTTTTTAGTGTAGTTTGGAATGGTGATCTCAAAAATCGATTTCAAAATTTTTTTCATGGCTCCGTTTTCGAAATATGATTTTTTTTTCAATTTTTTGGTAGGTGCTCTTACGATTTAAGCCATATCTCACTTCTTAATTGTCAGATAGAGTCAAGCAACATATTAATCGAAGAGTAATTGAACTGCCAGTAATCGCGTAAAACATTGTTTTTAAATCTTAGGCTTAGTAGTTTAAATACAATAACCAAAAATATTTCAAAAAAATCGATTTGTTGCTCTAAAATGCAAGAAATAAATTTCATTTTTGAACGCCTGGAAAAAAATATAAAAAAATCAAAATAAAACTATTTTTATTTTTCCTACTAAAGAATCGCACTTCGACGAAGAAAACCAGATAACGATTATCAAAATCTATGAACAAACACAGGAGCTGTGAGCAATTTAGTGCAAAAAAATGTGGTATTTTCGAGATTATCCAAAAATAAATTTCCGTTTGCTTCGACTTTTGTTCGGTTCTTGATTATAAATGTTGCGATTCTTAAGTAGAAAAAAATAAAAATAATTTTTTTGGACTTTTTATATTTTTTTCTAGGCGTTTAAAAATGAAATTTCTTGCATTTTTGAGCAAAAATTGAATTTTTTGAAAGATATTTGGTCGTTGAATCAAATATTCTTAACCGATTTTAAAACAATGTTCTACGCTATCGTTGGTAGCAGAATTACCTTTCGAATCATATCTGGCATGACTCTATCTGACAGTTGTAAGAGCACCTACCAAAAAAGTGAAAAAATGCATATTTCAAAAACGGAGCCATGAACAAATTTTTAAAATTGATTTTTGAGATCACCATTCCAAACTACACTACAAAAATATTTCAGTTCAAATGGGTCTTTTTTTTTATTTTTGTAAACTAGTGTTATTATAACGCGTTTGGGTAATACCAGACCAGTTTGAGATAAGCAAATATACACTTACATTTGATTCAAATCAATGGCATTTGAAATTAGCAATTTAAGTTAGCCTCCTCGAGCCTGTACTGAACCCCCTGTTAATTTAAATCGCTTGAACTAGGAACATGTAACTTATCAATAAAACAATATTCTTTAAAGCAGGGGTGCCCATGCCCATTTCGCAAGCCATGCATTTGTTGTTGTTTAACGTAAAAAAAGAAAACACCAAAAAAACACCACATAAAGCAACAACAATATAACTATATGCGGGCTTGTTTCCTTTCCATTTTAATGTTTTGTTGAGGGCGGGTGCAGACCTGCAAAAACTAATACTAAGCAGGGTGTGAGGACTTTACTTTCTACCCGAATTAGGCGTTGACATTAAACAAATCATATACTAATTGCGCAGAGTCTTATGGGAAGAATTAAGTTAAATATGGTTCTTAAGTAAAAGGGTTTTTTTTAAGAGCTATAGGAAAGTTTTAAAAAAAACACATAAAATTCAGAAAAATTCATGAAATCTTTATTTGAATCGATAGTACGGTCCATATAATTTAATGTTTGAAGATTATTTCATACAAATGTTGACCGTGACTGCGCCTTAAATGGTCCATCCGCTTAGTCCAGTTTTGGCATACTCTTTCCAACATTTCGGCCGGTATCTCACGAATAAATGCTTCAATGTTGTCTTCCAATGCGTCAATTGAAGCGGGCTTGTCTGTATAGACATGAGCATTAACATAGCCCCACAAAAAATAGTCTAAAGGCGTTAAATCGCACGATCTAGGCGGCCAATTGACCGGTCCCGAACGTGCTGTGTGGCATGTGACACCGTCTTGTTGAAACCACATGTCATGCAAGTCAAGCTCTTGCATTTTGGGCAAAAAAAAAGTTGGATATCATCTCACGGTAGCGCTCACCATTCACAGTTACGTTACGATTCGCATCATCTTTGAAGAAGTACGGTCCAATGATGCCACCAGCCCATAAACCGCACCAAACTGTGACTTTTTGTGGATGCATTTGTAGCTCTTGCAATGCTTCTGGCTGATATTCACACCAAAATCGACAATTCTGCTTATTTACGTACCCATTGACCCAAAAGTGAGCTTCGTCGCTGAACACAATTTTTCGGTAAAAAAGTGGATCTTCGGCCAACTTTCCAAGAGCCCATTACCCAAAAATTCTACGTTGAGGTAGGTCGTTCGGCATTAATTTTGAAAGGCTTCACACCTAAATCCTTCCGCAAATTTTTACACGTTGTTCAGTAACAGAGGCCCAATTGCTGCGAACGGCGACGAATCGATAATTGATGGTCATCATTAACACTGGCCGATACAGCTGCGATATTTTCGCACTCTACGTAAGCGTGTTGGTAGTTTAATGTAAATTTAGTGCAAAACTTAGTCACAAAAGCCCGAATAGCCGCTTCAGTGGGTCGATTAAACTGTCCATAAAATGGAAGAAGCGCGCGATGAACTTTCTTAACAGAACACGCATTTTTATAATAAAATTCAATAATTTGCATGCGTTGTTCGTTTGTAAGACGATTCATGGTTAAATTATAGACCAAACTGAAGATGTTTGACAGTAAAACCAAACATGAAACGTGCATGAGCTGTTTAAACCAGTGTTGCCAAAAAGATAATAGATAAAAAATCACCCTTTAGATTGTTAGGTAGTTTATTCGAGAGATCATAACAGTCTCACTTTTCGCTATGATATTGTAAATAAATTGATACAGAAATCCTCCACTAGTTATGTTAAGCCTGACTACATCCATACACATTGATTTAATATTGACATGCTATTACTGATTTTTTTCCCTATTTGCAATACAATAATTAAAACCCTTTGGAACACCCTTTGTTTGCATTGTGATACAAAGTTCCTAGTGTAAAAAATTATGTTTGTTGCCTTGTGTTATTAAATGGACTGGGCTACTCTAACTTCAGTTTTTAATTGCTGTTCTAATCCTATTTTATTCATTTTTATCATGCTGTTCGCCTACTAAATGCCAATCACTTAATTATATTTATCTCCTTTTTTTTTGTTAAATTAATGCATTTCTTTTCCTTTATACCACGCTCATTTACACATCTACATATGTATGTATGTCATTACCCCCAAATATTTTGTGCATAATCGTCAATGTAAATATAAACCCACAATTACAACCATTCCAACAACAACAACAATATGTGTACAGAGTTGAGTCATCTTCACCGTCATCGGGACTTGGGGCGCCAACACCCGCTAATATCTTTGTACAGCCAACGCCACAAGCCCCATCCAATCGTAACAGCTATAATGCATCATCAAACATATATAATCATGGGGTCGGTGGCTATCAGTCACAGCAGCCCCTACAGCAGCAGCAACAACAACAACAACAACAGCCAACACCATTCCGTCAACTGCAACAACAAGAGCAGCAGGCACAAAACCTACCAAATCCATATGATTCATCATATTATTCTGTTTACGACGATGATATCGATTTATATAGGGACATTGAGTACCAGCAGCAGCAACAGCAGCAGCAACACCAGCAGCAACATCATCAACCACAGCAACAGTCCACCTATCGTCCATTGGAATTGCACTCGGCTACACCCACACCATCACACAAGCCGGCAAACTACAACAATCAGCCCACATTGAGCTATAGCACAGACTACGATGAGGATCTGAATGCTCAGGTGAGTCTCTGACTTGTCATTCTACTTCAAATTATAACAAGCAAATTCCACTTCAGATTGAACAGGATAATGCCTACGATCAGCCCACGCGTACACCCCAGAGGTAAGTGCATCACACCATTCTCCCTTTGTCCTTTCATATCATTTGTTTGGCAGAAGCTTCTCATTTGACACCCACCCGTCACCAGCTAAATAGTCCGCAGAAAAATCATGTTAAGTCACATATCTAAAACAGTTTACTAAAATAGCAGAGCAACTTGAATCAGAAAACTCAGTTAGGTAGCATGTTCAACACACAGACACACACCCACACACACACACACCCAAAGAAATGAAATTCACCAAAATTTAGAGATCGCTTTTCATCCCCCTAGAACACACACCCTACAAAATACCATCACATAATTAAACCTGAAAAAAGAAGACCATAAAATTAAGAAATAGAAAGACAAAAAGGAAAGCTTGACAATCAATAATATGGTGGACTTGAATAAGTTTTGAATGAATACTAGAGAGAGGAGGTAAATTGACAAACCCCAAGGCTAAGAACACACAAACAAATCAGTGCCACAATTTTAAAAGATAACGATCGAAACTACGCAATACGCTTTAACTTTATTTACCCCGAAATGATGATACACATGCACAATAATCTTGATGGGAAAGCCCGCTTCGTCTGTGTCAAAGCTCCTGGTATTTCTGATTAAATATATGTACACTAGACCGGACTTTTCTCCATACGATTTTCAACATGTGACGATCTTTGCGCAACATGGCTCAAAAAATTCTGTATATTTTATAGAAAATTTATCAAAAATCCAAAATCAGATATATTAGGGTTTGATGACCTCGAAAAGGCTTCAAATTTCCAATTTCTCCTTAATTTATCTTTAAATTGTCAATGTAGACAGAGACCATTCACAAAAGTGTCAAACAAATAAATTAAATATTTCTTTTTACCATTGAGGTGCTCTGGACTTTGAATCCGGCGAGCCGAGATCAATTCTCGGAAGAATCTTAACATTTTTTTTTTATAAATAACTTAATTTTTAGTTAACACTGTTTATATAATCTACAAGTGCATAGATGACTATGCCATTAATAATTTTCCTTTACAATACATATTTGTGTAGTTTGAAGGCAATAAGGATATGCCATAATCAGCAATAATCATCAATTTGGTGCCGTCCGATTGTGTTGCTGAATCAATTGTACGACATGTAAACATTTTTTTTTACAATTTTCACAAAATTTTTCTCTGCCTACTATGACGTTTCTAGCAGCTCAAAAACAAAATTAAGGGGAAATTGAAACTTTAAAAGCCTTCTCAATGCCATCAAACCTCAATATATCTGATTTTGGATTTTTGACAAATTTTCTATAAAATATACAGAATTTTATGAGCCATGTTGTGCTAAGAACTAGACAAAAATTTCTTTTCATATAAGGCAGGTACGGTCTAATGTACAATAAAAAAAAAAACAGTCCATACGGGATCAAATCAAAGCCAAGCGTTAATGAAAACAACGTAATCCTGGATATGCTTTAACCGATTAGAAAAAGGATTGAGTTGATTCGCCTTTTTTGATCCCAAGAAAGATTACAATTAACCCGGGGTAATCCTTTAAGAGATTGAATTAGCAATAAATTGAGGAGCAAACAATTACAACAAAATTTAATCCGAATGGATTGAATTGTGTAGAATATCCTGGAAGTCGAGATTGAATTTTCAAGCTCATGCTGGGCTTACTCCAAGATTAAAAAGATTGAAAATATCTTGGCTATATTTTTCTGTGTAAAGAATAGAGACTTATCGTTTTCAGCTAAAGGAAAGTATAGGACATATACCATCGCCATCTATTGGTCAGTTTTGAAAATCAAGAAGTGACGCCATCTATTGGTCAAGTTATGATCAAAAGATATTCGCTGCCACAGCGTAGCAGCAGCGCTGCTATTACAGTCGGGATTGACCGACTTTCTTACTTGTTTATAATGTCTGTAACGCAGTTCCATTAATTTTTATACCCTTGGAGCGGGTATATTGAAATTGTCCAGATGTTTGTAACGCATGGAAGGAAGCATCTCCGACCACATAAAGTATATATATTCTTGATCAGCGTGACGAGCTGAGTTGATATAGCCATGTCCGTCTGTCCGTCCGTCTGTTTCTATGCTATCTCCTCCGTCAGTTTTAAAGCTATCGTAACCAAACTTTGCACGAAGTCTTTTGGTACAAATACGCTGCACATTTGTCGGAACCGGCCGGATCGGATGACTATAGCATATAGCTGCCATAGGAACGATCGGTTGAAAAAGTAGTTTTAGTGAGAAAAACTTTTTTGTTTTCAATGCAAACGTGTCCGAAGCTCGTAATTATAAGTTCTTTATGCATTCACATAATTTCAGCAAGTTTTATGAAAATCGGGCAACTATATAGTATAGCTGTCATACAAAAGATAGGTCTGAAAAAAAGTTTTAGTATGAAAAACTTTTTTGTTTTCAATGCTATCGCTCCCAAAATCGTTACTGATCAATATGATATGCTAGCACACACTTCTGTCGAGTCTGATCCAAATCGGATGACTATAGCATATAGCTGCCATAGGAATGATCGATCGAAAAAATAGTTTTAGTTTTTTTTTTAATGTTAGCGTCTTTGTACGTTCCAGTTATGAATATTATATATCTCAACACAGTTTTGGAGAGTTTGATCAAAATCGCATAAATATATCGTATAGCTGCCAAATAAAAAACTGGCAGGAATATTTCATGCTCCAAGGGTATATACACTTCGGTCGAGCCGAAGTAAGCTTTTGTGTTAAAAATGTTGCAGAAGGTCTTCGCTGAGCAAGCTCTATCGAAAACAAAAATTTGTGAGTGGTACAAAAATTAAAATTACAATTCTTGGCTGATGTCATTCGATTTTTATCATAGCTGACCTATCACTTAAACTTATTGTCTGACTGACATTTGTTTATAGTTATCGGGCTTTGATCACAATTGTCAGAAAGATTCGAAACGTATATTTGTGTTGTTGAAGAAGATTTCAAATCTACCTGCTCGTGCCCCCACCTGCTACCTCCATACTTCTTCCTTAAGAAATAGGTCGACGTACTAACTTAATACTGCTATGATAACATATTAAAGATCCGTTTTAAGGACGTTGTGCTGACAGCTTTCTGGTATGCGAAACTGCTGAAGAAAACTGTAGCAAAACCTTCGAGTAGACTAAAAAGCTCGCATAAGCATCAACAGTATGTGTTAACAAAACGAAAATAGTTAAGGTGATAAATACACAAAAATTTATTTTCGCGAAAACAGTATGAACAACTTATTCAAGTCCCCAGTAAACATTTATTTTATACTTGCATAATAGTTTAGTTAAAATTTCTAAATTCTATGGTCTCTTTTTGTTTGGTTGTCTGGGTTTACTCTTTCAAACACAATACACCCAACCGAAATACGTTTATATCTATTAGACCGGAACAGGTGACCATACAAATAGTGGATGCTCGTGGTAAGCCCTCAACGACGGTACGTCCAGTTCATGACGTGCGTAATTACTACGACACTCTAACTACGCCGGGGCTCGAGGATACTGATTACAGTTACTCCAGCTCTGCGGAATATGGATACAGCTCGCCAGCAGAAGACTATTATCAAAGTGAGCGTACGCCGTTTGAAACTAAGTCGAATACGGATACGGATGATTACAATCTGATTGCCAATGCAGTAGTAGGGCCAACTGTGCGTTCTCAAAACTCCAAGTCAACGACCACAAAAGCCGTTAAGGTTACAAAATCCCCCACAAAAACCACAGTCAAAACTACAACAACAACAACAACAACACCACCACCAACAACAACAACAACAAAATCCTCAAGGTATTTTTCAAACACACAATTTCGCATTAGCCTTTAATAAAACTTGAGCGACAAAAGTCAAGTACCATCAGATTAGTTTAGTCGCTATTCAAATGTCCCTAGCTGAGTAGTTGTCTTGTAAGTTTTATAGTTGTAAGCAATACATAAGCGCTCATTTTTGCATTGCGAAACAAATTTGGCTTTTACATCACACACACCCACACACAGGTTACACAATGCAACAAAATCAAAACGTATGATTGTTGCAAAAATGCTCTTTGATAGATTTCACGTGTGCCTTATTCATTTAGAATCACAACTGATGCAATGTTATCAAACTTCACACTGAACAGGATCATAATTTCGTGATCGTCCACCATTAAATAATCAACTTATAGTATATTGTTGCTTTAAGTCCCTCCAATTAGTAACAATATAAAAATAATTACAGAACTCATCACAAAACCACGAAAGTGATGTCTTACTTGACAAAACTAATTTACTAGAGCCAAACACCATCTTATCAGCTAGAAGTTTAAGTTAAATAATCGCCCCATGAAAAAATTATCGAAACTAAAAGCAAGAAGGCATAGCTTAAAGACGTCGGTATACATTAATTAACAAATACAATAAACAAATATCGCTTATAAATAAGGTTCAGAATAAGGGAACAAATTGACAAAATCACAGAATTACCAAAATCAATAATGCTCAACTTTCGGCGGCTTACAAGCCTACCAAGCATCTCTGATTTATAAGTTAAGCAGCATTGGAGTTTCAAAGTTTTTAACGGTAATTCAGGCACTATACGAAAAGCACACAAGCTCAGTATGGGACGTCTCACAACTGTCTTAATGGTTTCATCTTTATTATGATTGAACAACTCTGCAGTCAAGCAGGGGTGCCTGTTAAGTCCGCTCTTGTTAGCACTGAACTACGTTGCTTTCGGGAGGCATTTTAATTAGAGCTTCGCGCGTAAAACTATGGATTTACGCAAACAATTTAGTACTAACAGCCAGCCAACTCACCAAACTGTACAAATACTGCTGCCTTGGGGGTCTGAAAGTCAACACAGAAAAAACTAAAACCATGGTCGTAAACGACAACAGAGTTCGCGTTGCTGCTAATGAGAAATGGCACATAAATTGAGTAATAATCGAACGAGTTACCTCCTTAAAATATTTGGGAATTACTCTGTTCCCCCACATGTAGCTAAACGTTCGCTAAAATACGCTTTTCGATAAACAGCACGTAACACATAGTGTCAAATACCGAATGATTGAAGCCACTGCCCTTTCAGTGATGTGTTATGCTTCTAAGTTTTGGGGTTTCAGGACATACGAAGAAATAAAAAAGGTGTGAGTGTCGCTAGCACTCACGGTCTTTGATGTGAAACATGATGCTTACTTTAAGAGCTTATTTTCAAATCACATGCTCTCCCAATGGTATATAAATCAGCAAGGGTACTCTTTCGAAAGAACAAAATTAACGGGGAGTAGAAATCCTGAAAATCCAGAAATCCAAATCACACCCAAATCCAACCAAGCTAGATCCCATTTAGATCCCACTCAGATCCTACGCTGATCCCACGTAGATACCGCCCAGATCTCTCCCAGATCCCTTTCAGATCCCACCCAGATACCACCCAGAACCCGCCCAGATCCCTCCTAGATCCCCCGATCCCCGACCCCCCCCCAGAGACCCTACTATCCCACCCATTTCCCTTCCAGATCCCACCCAGGTCCCACCTATATCTCTTCCAGATCCCACCCAGATCCCTTCCATATCCCATCCAGATCCTTCCAGAATTCTTCCAGATCCCACCCAAATCCCTTCCAGATCCCATCCAGATCAAGCCCAGATCCTACCCAGATCCTACCAAGATCGCACCAGGACCCGCCCAGATACCACCCACATCCCACCCAGACCCAGCCCAGAACCCGCCCAGATCCCACCTAGATCCCTTCTAGAACCCACCAAGATCACACCCAGATCCCACCTAGATCCCGCCCACATGCCACCCAGGTCCTGCTCTGATCCCATCCAGATACCACCGAGATCCCGACCAGATCCCACCCAGATCACGACCAGATCCACCGAGATCCCGCCCAGATGCCACCCAGATCCCACCCAGATCCCCACCCAGATCCCTTCCAGATCCCACCCAGATCCCTTCCAGATCCCACCCAGATCCCAACCAGATCCCAGCCAAATTCTAACCAGATCTCACCCCGATCCCACCCAGATCCCACCTAGATCCTATCCAGATTCCTCCCAGATAAGATCCCTCCCAAATCCCTCACAAATACCACCAGATCCCACCTGGATCTTTCCCAGAACATACCCAGTTGCCCCTTTTCAGCATTTATCCTACCTCTTCACTTCCCCCACCTGCCAATCCTCTAATGTCTGTGTGTGTTTGCCGGAAACTCCACAAAACAACAACACAAAATATGAATGACGTCAGCGTCACGTGACGCTGAAATCAAATTATACTCCTACTAAAATCTTTCGTACCGAAATTAAAGATGTTTCACATCAAAAAGGCTTTAAAGATATTTCATCAAAATAGTCTTTCGCCGAATTACGCAATCCACGTAGAAACTGGTCTCCCTTCGTTTTTACATATACCCTGGGCTTACACTTTGGATACAGCTTTATGCACAGGCCTGAAATCAGCTCTAACAAATTCAGGAGAACTTTTTAAACTTAAAGGCATACACTCAGACTAGCTGAACCCGCCGCGGCTTTGTCTGCATCCATAATTTTAAAATATTCTAGAAATTGTACTGTTTGATCTTGTAGACAGTTTCGAGTTCAAATCTGGTAAAAATATATCGAAATTTTGCGTGGACCAACCAAATTTTCTAGGCGCTCGAAAATTCCAGAAATATATATTAATCCCTTCCTGTCAAGTAGATGCTAAAAACATTACTATCCCGCGCTACCAAATAGTGAATGTCGGGTTTAGCGATATTTCCGTCCCGCGCCCATTTTCAGCAAATACATGAAGATTGTGCATTTCACAGCAGCATCAGCACTGCTTGCCCAATGGGAAAGATTTCTAAGTCTTTCCAAAAAATTAAAGAGCAATATATTTTAACTAAGACTTCGAATTAGGTCCCGTCCAGGCATTCAAATTGGCTTTATTCCTTTTTCCCCTCCCCCTCTTCCCCTGCTCTCCACTCTTTCCCAGTGTGAGTCGTTCACTCTCATGCTCACTCTCTCTCGTGCTCTTAGCAAAAACAGCTTAGTCCGCAATATTGCCTGAGCCCCACAGCTCATTTATGTGCCCCATACAAATTTTTTTTTAGCGTTTTCACCCAATTCGTGGTCAAATTTTCCAAATTTTCGTTCATAGTGCGCGCCTGCATAACTAAACGATGGTCTATGCCAAATCTAAGATCTCTAGGATAAGCAGTTTTGGCTGTGGGTTGATAGTTTGTCAGTCAGTCAGTCGGGCCTACAGATTTATAAGTAAATAGAACACATTTTCAAAACCATTCAGATTTTAAAGCTGTTTAAAATTGTCTATATTGGTCTGAAACACTGTGCCGCACGGCACAAAACCTAATTGTTTATATGAAGTATTGTGTAGAGCTAAATTTTTATCTCATCTGAGTATAGGCCTTTAATGACAAATTGATAAGTTAAATGTTTACTTTGTATATTATTTTAAAAAAGTTATCGACAATATCCACAACTTAATGACCTAGAGCCTGCTCGATTTTCAATCAAAAATGTCACTTTACTTTAACTAAAACAATCACTTTAATATAAAGGTCATTCAGGATTACAAAATGGGTATTGAAATAAAAATTCGTTACGGGACTTACCCCTACCATAAGCTTTAAACCGTGCGACAGGTCCCATCCTCAGGTAGGGACCTTCAACAGAATTTCGAGATCCATATTTTGTTCTACATCAGATTTTTAATTTCGTTATTTGTAATCACACTTTCATTGAATAAGTTGAGTGCCATTTTAAACCACTTTATAAAGTCTGAAGCTTGATATTTTCCCAGTCCAAAACAGAGTTCTAAACCAGCATGAACCGGTTTAAATGCAGTTCCGAGCATCTTAAAAAAAGTATTTAAAATGAGTATTTAATGGAGTTTTGAAGTTTGATAACCTTGAATCAGTTTTTATACAACCATCTTTATGAAATCACTCTGCCGACTGTTTATAGCTACAATTCTTTATCCTTCTCTTACTCTCTCTCTCTGTCTCTGTGTTTTTGTCTTGTATTATGTGATTAAATACTACATTCTGGCCATATTCATTGCATGACTTCCTCCAAATAACTTTAAGCGAATATACGCATGAGCATGTGCCTTCTTTACCAGTTGAAAACGAAACGAAATTATATTTTAAATCGTTGGGCGTAGCCAGGGAAACCAAATCATAATCCAAACTAAACTAAATTCCTGGGTGCGCGCCTGGTTTAAAGGATGAGAACCAAAAGAGTGTGTAGGCTGCTGCTAGACCGTTTATGTTTTTTTAAACACACACCACAATCAATTAAGTTACTAACACTAATATGATGATTGATACACATATCTCTTCAACAGCTCGAAAGCGCATGAAAATCCAAGTTATAAGCCAAATGTTATAAACAAATTAAAGACAACAACCACCACCTCCACTACAACAACAACAACAACACAAGCACCCAGTCTCAGTACAACCACACACCCACTGTCCCTACCCACAGCAGCATATAGTTCAAATCCCTTTCTCAAGTCCAAACTGCAAAGTTTAGCCAAATCGTTGGTTAACTTTGTGTCCAACAGTCAAAGTCCAACCACCACCACAACACAGAGGACTGTGGTGCAGCAGGAACAGCACGTGGAGACTATATCCGATGAGAGTCAAAATGTGCAGGTACAGACCGAGGCTGAGATACCCAGCAGTGGGCGTAGTCGTTCCTTTGAGACAAGTACTTCGCCCAGATTTCTCGACTTTATCAATGCCGCCGCCTACGGTTCGAGTCCGCGTGGCAATCTCATATATTCACCCACAGAAAAGTCCCTTAGGGCCACATATTCAAGTGAATCCATATCTATGGAACAACAACAGCAACAACGCAAGCGTATACAAAACTATGTGCAATCAGATGTGGAGCCACAAAGCTTTAAGGCACCCACAAATAACGCCAGCAGCAGAAGCACCACACCCATCGACCTACTGGACAGCCCCAGCACCAACAGACCAAATAGAACATATCAGTTTAGTATACAAAGCGGTGTACCGTTTTTGGAGCCCACCTTAGGTACAACCACCACGCCAAGACCAGCCATATTAGGGCCACTCGAGACGGAAGATTATGTGGAAATAGTGCCCACCACCTATGCTCCACCCTTGCGTATTTGGCGAAATGGTCGTCCCACCATACAACAGGCTGTGACAAAAGCCAGTACCACCACGAGTACTTCCACCACCACTGCAAAAACCACCACAAGTACTGAACGCGTGCTATCCGGTAATAGCTTTACGGCACGGGCCACTCATTTCAAGGAAGGTCTCAATCGTGTTACCGCCAATCCAGCCCTGCGTTTCGTTTCGCCCTACAAAAGTCTAGAGAATTTACTGCAAGAGGAACGACAAAATCAGCACAAGCCACGCTATATGAATGCCCCCGCCGCCCCACCTTTTCTACAGACCACGGCAAAGCCCGCCAAGAGCTTCTTTCAACATGCCAAGAACGCCAGCACGGATGTTCTTGCCACCATGGCGGTGGGAAATGCCCGCAATTTCAGTGTCAGTGACGCCATACTCAGCACTTTCAGTCCTCAAAGGCCCACAGATGCACCCACCAGTGTTTCGAATGTTTCGCCCTTGCGTTTGCGTGGTCGTTCACGCTATACGATCGCCACTTTGGGCAGTGCAGACAGCCCGGATGATGAGCCCACCACATATGCGCCCAAGTTTAAACTGTTGCCAAGTAGCTATGAGCTGAATAGTCCCGTGGTTAATTTGTATCCTCGCCGGAAGGCTCAACGTGTGCGTATAGTGGTCAATAGTCCCAGACCCACCACGAAACCCCTGCAGGAGAAGTATGAAAACTACAAGGTGGCCATACAGGCCAAGGAAGCCATACGCGAGCAACGCACAAAGTCTCTGAAACGGAAGCCCATCGAGAATGATGTTATAAATCCCGAGCCACCACATGCCGAAGCTTTGATTGCCGAGCAGGCTGGTGTGGAGAACAAACAAGAGAATAGCATCGAGCAAAGTGCCAGCAGGGAAGAGTTGAGTACCAAAAGTCCACCGGTTAAATTTCTGTACTCCAACAAATATCGGCAACAAACCGCAGAGCGCACTTTGGCCGAGAGTTTGCAGAATGCGGGCTATCTGGCCACGGGAAGTGGACGTACACAGAAATACCGTGCCTCCAATGTGCTCGAGCAGTTGCAACAGTTCCTTTCCGGCAGCGGCAGCGATAGCGATGAGAGTGGTTCACCGCAGTTTGTGGATGAATTCTCGGTACCGGAAATAAAAGCAGCTGTTGATGAAATAAAACAGCTGTACATACCGACCACGACCCGTTTCCCCATTACCTCCACACGTCCCACCTACAAGTCCAAGCCCTATTCCCAGCCATCGTCCAGTTTTAGTATTTCAAACACTGATCCCACTCCCACACCTAGCACCTTGAGCACCCCCTCAGATTTTAGCACCGTTAGAGTTATCCCCACCACCTCAGCCACACCCCCTACAACAACAACTACAACAACATCCACCACAACAACAACAACGACAACCACCACAGCTCGCGCTTCGAGGGTAAATAATAATATCAAATCGTCAATTGCCGCTGCTGCCGCCCAAGCGTCTAGTTCAGGGCCACCCATCAGCACCACCACCATCTCCTCCACCCATCCAGTGGGTCGGGCTAACAAGTTCCCATATGCCCAGAGCAACAACAACAACAATGCAGCGCTGCTGCTGCTGCGGCATCGGTCAAGTGCTCTGATAGCACCTTGAGCACCAAATGCAACGAAATTCTCTCAAGGTACAAATACCGAATCCTTCTTAACGCCCCTTAAATCCAAATCATCACTGTCCTCCTACTTCTCTCTTTATTTCTCTCGCTCTCTCTCTGTCTCTCAAGTAGAATTCACCGTAATTTCGTTATTGACCACAACCATAGCCTCTCCTACCCAACAACAACAACAGCAACAACCACAACTGTATTCTCTAGCTTCCGTTTCTCATAATTACCCATCCCAAACTCCCCAAAAACCCCAAATCCTACACTCCATGTAACAATATATTGCTCTCTACTTTACCGTTTTACATCTTAGAAAACGAAATCTTTTTGAATTAGAAAGAAAAACTAACTTTGATAAGCCGAAGTCGATCAGTTTTTTGAATTTAACAAAAATAGAGGAAAATAGAACGAGTGGTTTCCCAAACTCAGCAATAGATGGCGCCACTACTTTGACCATTTGCTTGCCAGTTTGTTATATGGCAGCTATACGAAATATTCGTGCGATTTTGATCAAAACTTCCTAAATTGTGTGGAAACAGTTATACAGGCCTGTTCCCGTTTTCGATTTCGATCAAATCATGCGGTATCGAAATTGTTAAATGTTCTCGCTTCCAAAAATCAAATTACCTTCATTCGATCCTCTGGATGGCAAAAAGATTCGACCGAATTCTTTAATCCTTTCTTAGAAATCACAGCTCTTACCAATTCCGATAAATCGGATTCGGAAACGGGAACACGTCTGATATTCTTAGTTGGAAAGTATAAAGACTCTACTATTGAAAACAAAAAAGGTTTTCCCACTAGAACTACTTTTTCTATTGATCGTTCCTATGGCAGCTATTTGCTATACTCATATCATTTGAATCAAACTTAACAGAAGCGTATAATACACTGTGGAACACTCAAAATAGCCTGGGAACGGGACCAATAAATTGTGAAACTAGAGGCATCAGGTAGCAACACCTCATACCCAGTTTTCCTTCAGCACGTCAAGTTCGCGTTTAATAAGCACATTTATACTAGCAACACACAGCAACAACATCTGTTGCTGGTTAAAAAAAGATGAGAGCTAAAATTTTGGAAAATTCACCAAAGTTAGGGGGAGTTACCACCATTGTTATTCCAAATTCCCCGCCTCCAATGGACAAGCGGTTAGTCCCCGCCCTAGAGGTCTAACTTAGAAAATGATAAATTGAAAACGCTCTGATTTTTAAGATTTTTAAATATATTGAGATACTGACCATTAAAATGAGTCCTAAGAGATGGTAACAGCATCGAAAACCGCGATAGTAGGTACCACATTCGACAGCACCCATTATCGGTTCATACAACCATTAACTAGATCAAAATAGACCGAACTGCGTTTTTAGTTTCACCAACGAAGCCTTAGCTCGCGGGCTATGTATCTTTAACAGCAATTGCCTCAGACAACATGACCCTTGGTATCAAGGGCGTCTCGAAAATTATGCAAATTCTATGAATAAAATTCGTCATTGCCTAGAAAAAGTAAAAATTTTGTTTTGAAAATGTCTTTGGTGGAATCCCTCGAGTATTTTATGACTGATCTGTTTTTCTGTGGTAATGAGCACTCTACTCATAGTTTCATTTTAGGTTTACCCTAAATGGTCAATGTTGTTCTAAGGCAATTGCCAGTATAAAATGCCTATAAACCGCCCAAGCTTCGTTGGTAACTGAGCATTCGTCTTTTTATTCTAGTTATCTTATGCCTGGTAATCCCATCCTTCGCTCCCCTTTTGTTTTAAATATTAAACAATAACAAGTTTGGAAGCGATAGCATCGAAAACAAAAATGTTTTTCCTACTAAGACCTATCTTTTTTATGACAGCCATCCTATATAGTTCTCCGATTTTCATCAAACTTGGTGGAATTTTGAAAAAAAATAAATACGAAGTTTGGAAACGTTTGCGGTGAAAACAAAAAGTCTTTTTTATTAAAACTAGTTTTTCGACCGATCATTCCTATGGCAGCTGTCTACTATAGCCACCCGATTTGGATCAAACTTGACAGAATTGGTATATTTTGCTTCCCTCAGGATCAAATCCCAAAATTTAAATAGTATTGTATGGAAACTTTGGAATATCTTCAGTTAATTTAGCTTTCTAGTGTTCAAATCTAATTTCGTTATAAGAACTTTGGTGTTAACGGTAAAAGTAGATTTTGTAGATTTTTGTTACACAGTGTGAAATAGTTAATTGGTTGATGTTGATTGTTGATTTTATACTCTGTCCACAGTATTTTTTAATTGCATAATTTAATGCTGACCACTTCACTTTAGATTTTGATTTTTAGTGCAAAAGATACACAAGTATTTACTAAATGTTAGCTGCTGTGTAAAATGTTGAACAAATATTGCATACTACACGTACTTGTGTGCATACAATCTTAGAGGGGACTGTTGTAGAGTATATTACAAATTTCTTTAACCGATATTACGGTATACATTTACGTACAGGTGGTGGCCAGTTGACATACACAAAGCATTTTGTGTTAAATTGTTCTATTTTATTTAAATTTCCTTAATTAAATTTTCAACACTCAAATCGAAACAATTATTCATCAAATTTGTTCAAAAAATGTGAGAACTAATAAGTTAAATGCGGTCAATCCTTAGGGGTACTGTAAACCTTCACAAATTTATTTTTCGATTGTTTTTATGTGCTTAGGGTCTTAACAAAAATCCTGTAAAACTTTTAAGCAGATTCGTCAATATATTTTCCCCAAACTAATCAAAAACATTATTTTTTTCTGACCCTCGTCTATGAAAAACATTTTCATATTATTTTTTAAAATTTTTTATCAAGTTATCAAATACTCGTAATTTTCCAAAAAATTGCTTTTGATATATAAAATTTTAATTGGACATATTTTTGAAATTATTTTACCTGTTTCATTCACTTTGCTCTCGAGAACTGCTTAACTGATTTTTATTATTTTAGTCCTATTCGGTAAAAAAAACTAACACCCAAATGCATAATACACATGTTTGAAATTAAAAAAAAATAATTTTAATTTTGTCAGAAACAGTTCTTAAAACTTTCAACGCGATTATCTCGAAACCACTTTTTCAAAAATGTTTGCAGAAGTATAAAGAGTAACTGTTGATTTTTAAATTATTTTTTTTAATTACACCCAATACCCATTATTCTGTTCTGAACTAGGGCATTTGGGATCGGTCAATAAATAACGGAGTTAGGCCCGTTGAGGCTGGGAAAAAAATTAATTTCAAAATATTGACTTTTAAACCCCATAACTCCGTTATTTATTCAACGATCCCAAATATCCTAGTTCAGTTCTTTAAAAATCCCCATTTTCAGTTTGAATTTCAAGTAATTCGTTCTCAAAAAAATTTTGCAACCATGGTCCTATGTTTTAAATTTTTGACCATCTTTGACGGGGCTATGGCCCTTTTTTGAAAAAAAATTTTATTTGAAAACGCAAAGAGTTTTTCCAATTCTGTTTTTTTTTATTATGTTACAAACAGATTAAAGTCAAAAAAACATATTTTTACTGCTTCGATGTTAAGGCTGTTCCAAAAAAGTTATAGTGCTGGCGACCATGATTCCACGTTTCTAGGATGTCTGAAATGAAAAGTGAAAATTTGGTTATAATCAGTATAGATGTAATTCTGGTCTGAACCTCGAAAAAATTTTGTGATTTGTTTTGACAACCTATTAAAACATGAAAAATTTTTTTTTCTTTGTTTTGTAGTTTAGTGTAAAAAAAAAAATCGTAAAATTTTTCTTAAAATTTTGTTTGAGTTTAAACCAAAAATGTTGAATTTTTTTTGGATTCAGTTTTAATCATCAAAATCGGTTCAGTGTAACTGGAGATATTATGGCCGCCAAGTTCGAAAAACGTGGTTCCGAGATACACGCGTTTAAAGTTCATTTTTGGGGAAATAAAAAAATATAATGCTGACAATTCTGCGTCGATTGCTTATTATTTCATCAAAATCGGTTCAGTAGAACTGGAGAAAAGTGGCTTGGCATTCCGAAAAAGTTTTTTACTTTTTGAAAACGTTCGGAATTCGGAACAGGCCTGATTATATACTTTGAGATATGAGTCGGCGATGCCAGCTGCATACAGCGGACCTCTCCCTCATCTTAAAAAAAACTGTTTTCGTCAGCAGCTCCCTTTGCTCTGCGTGCCATTCTGCCCTCTTTAGATACGGCCGCAGCTCTAGTTTCTGAGCGGATTGGTCAGTCTGAGCATTTTATAGCTCGATTATTATCATTAAAATCGATTAATAATCGTTTCTCTGGGGCGATATTTAAAGAACCAGCCGATATTTCACAGCTTTATTTACTCGAAATTTATTTAGTGAAAAATTTCTTTTTTTTTAGCGAAGACATTTTTCGACTAAAAGGATCGATCTTCTAAATTATTTTGAATTTCGAAAAATCCTTTTGGGGCGATATTCTTAACTATCCAAGCTTTGAAAAAATGCAACAAACAAAATCGAAAAAAAAATGTTGCATATGGAGAATACCCCCTTAATATCGGTGATATTATATCACTTATTGTTCATTTTTCGAAAACCTTAAAATAATTTCACCTGATACTTACTCTAGCTTGCAATGCCTGAGGTAGACCGATTTCGATCTAAAACTTTGTGCATCTAAATAAAATATATCCATTTTTTATTTCGTCAATCAAATAGGGGTGAAAAAACATTTTGTATGTATATAATTCAGCACTTTGAAGTGTTATTTGTCAAAGACTTTTAGTTACATGGATAATATATTTTATTAGGCATTCATATTTTGAAAGTCATAGTTATTAGTTAAATTAACTTCCAAAATAAATTATTTGTTTTACTTTTTCAATTAAAGAACGTCTGATAGCCAGACAATTGTCCTTCTATTTGAGGAATTTTTTAGTTTTCCAGACAGAGTATTACTATTGAATTCATTAAAAAAACCGCTTTAATAATGTCTATATTTCTTACATTATACTTTTCTTGACTCAAGAACTTTTCTAACTTACATTAACTTAAAGAAAAAAATAAAAAAGGCTTCTTAATTGAACAATTTTTTTTAGATTAAGTTAAAAATACTCGTTTAATTCATTGCCAAAAAGTATGCAACGGAAAATTCAATTTTTATTATCTGTTTTGAAAGATTTTTGACCATTTGTAATACCATCTTGGTTTTTATTTAAAACCCATTCGAGTTTACACCACGTTTCAAAAGCAAATTTTTTCCTTTTAATGTAAATTTGGTCAGTTGATTTAAAATTTTAGACTTCAAAGAAAAATACTTTGTACTTATTTAAACACATTATAGGGTTTGACTTAAGCAGTGGCGTACAGCCGGGGAAGGGTTTGGGGTTTAAACTCTTTATTCCCGCTTGGAAGTTTTTATAGCGAAAACTTATATGCCGGCTACTAGATTAGATGACAATAGTTGAGCGATTTGAAACCAATTGCTCAAGGGCTAGCAGATTTTATGCGTACGCTTTTACCGACCTATGATCTAGAAGCCAGCCTTATTCTTATCATTTTACACATAAAATTCTCCTGATTTAGCTTCAAATCAAATCATTTGTACAAAAATCTCTGGAAGATTTCTGGAACACACCCGATGAGCATTTTTATAAATGTTCGATTTGATAAGAAGCCTTATTAAAAATTTATCTCTTTCTTAGAAATGCTTTCCTCTTTAAAATCTAATAAAATATATGCACGACTCACAGATTTCTAACTAAAACTGCTCATCATTTTGTTCTTTCATAAATGGGTAAAATTGCTTGCAGAGGTTATCTGTTGTCGCTGAATTTCGGTGATAAAATAAAAAGTCAAAGAGGGTCAATTGCGAAGTTGTACAATTAGAGTATACCAAGCTACACTTTCCCATAGTCCGACCGGGATAAATTCTACGAAAAGCCACCAATTCGCATATTTTACCGAGCTTTCATTTAGTAATTGCTTGTGTGTCATTTACATCACCTGTTGTCAGACTTAGAGGCTTAGGTTAGCCCCTGAATTACGTGTTTTCTAAACCTCAATCAGTCTTGTAAAAAATGACGATGACATGGCGAAAGTTTATCTCTGTTTATTCTCAGTTTAGATTTACCACTCAACCCCACAACACGCGACACATAAGTATATATATAAAATACTCTTTAACTTTTTGGTTCTCACTGTCTACTTTGTTTGATATGATATATTGGCTATACAAAAAACTGTACAATATGTTTTGGGTGCTGGTTATGGTTCAGCAAGTCATCTGTATATAGAAACTAACATTCACTCATGTGTTTAAATGTATGTATTTATGTATATATGTGATAATTGGTAACTAACTTTAACTCTCTTGTCTGCTTGTGTAGCAATTTGGCACCAAAAATAGTTTTTGATATTTTCACCAATTTCAAAATACCGAAGCTGCAAACAATTTTGTGTTCTTTTTTTTACATCTGAAATTCTTTTTCGTACAGAAACAATAATAGAAACCGTGGAAGCTCCATATATCAACAGGATCGTGAAACAGTGCCCGTGCTTACGTCCAACCGAGGAACACATCCACCGTAGGTTATATGCGTTGACCATTTTCCGAACAGATCTAATAAAAGTTTCTCTGCCAAGGCGGACACGTCCCACACTTAAGCCCGCTGGTACGATAGTGTCAAAGGCCCAGGAGTTTGTGGATATATATAGATATCCACCAACGCGTCCGGATCCACTGTATCCACAGCCCACACCCGATAAGACGGCTGCCAAATGCCGCAAGGATGTGTGCCTGTTGCCTGATTGTTATTGCGGTGGCAAGGATATACCCGGTAAGTAGACACGTGTAGTTAGTTGATTGACCCCTTCTGTAAACAGGAAACGTTCTGCCAAACCAAATGTTTAGGCGGTTTGAATGTCACGGATGTACCTCAAATTGTATTGATGACATTTGATGATGCCATCAATAATATAAATATCGAACTATACGAGGAGCTGTTCAACAACAAGTCGCGTCGGAATCCAAATGGATGTCCTTGGCGTGGTACCTTTTACTTGTCGCATGAGTGGACGGATTACAGTATGGTGCAAGATATGTATGCCGATGGTCATGAAATGGCCTCGCATACCGTTTCGTAAGTTTGTTGTTGTTTGGCGTACGCTTTCCATATCAGTTGCAGCATCATGACATCGATTGTTTTATCTTTCTGTACCCATATGCTTTGGTTTATACATAATTTGTGTATGTAATTTGGGTGCATTCTTGAAAACCCGCTGATAGACAAAATGGCAATTTTGTATTACTAAATTTCTCTTTTTTGAGCTTAGTTAGATTTTTAAAACTTTTAAGACTATCGCAATATCGGACTCGGAGAATTATCATATCAAAATCATATCCAGACTCCTCAAATTCCACTTCGGTTTCGTTTTTGCGTTCTCAATTCAGCAATAAATTGCTCTCTTTTTATTTTTTGCAAACCACTGGACCAAGTATGGCACGAAAAACACAAGAGAGAAATGCAGAACTCCAAGCGAAACGATCGAAAATGAAACTATCGAAAATGAGAGAGGCTGACTATTAGGTTTCACTCGTCGTTTTCGTTTGCCCAGCTAAAATCTGCAAATTAATCAAAAAATTCTTTATAAATCAATTAAAGACTAGAATGCAAATTAAATTTCACCAACAATTTCTAAATCGATCACAGAATTAAGGAACATCCACTCTATGTACTTCAAAAATTTTTTGTTTTGGTGTTCTGAGAACATGAATCAATTCCACTTTTGAAAAGTTGCGGTGAAAGTGGAAATTGAGAACATGTCTGAAAATATATTTATATAAAAATATGAGACTTGCTTTCCATTTAAAAGTTCAGGCTTTTTTTTGTATAACGAATGAGGTCCATTCGGGTATTGGTTAACATTTTTAATAGCATCCTTAGCTAGACGCTCCTACCCTAGAAAAAAGAATCTTATGCCTTTACCAATAAATCGCTTAACGATCTAAGATTTATTGAACCAAGCTTCGAACCAAAAACTAAGGTTCAATAAGTCGGAAAACTGAACCTTAAAATTTCCAACGGTTTAGAATCCCCGGACCGAAACTTCTCTAGACTTTTCGATGTTTGCAGAAATCGAAAATATTCAGCGATTTAACAAGAATACACCCAACACATATTTATACTATCATCTGCTCTATATTCTCCTCTATATTCTGTTCTATTCCCATCCAACATTCGTCGTCATGTCATTTTCTTAGGCGAACTGCCCGCTGAAAGTATACCACAAATTGTTCTTTTGACCTTTGATGATTCTGTTAATGACTTGAATAAGCAATTGTATACGGATCTGTTTGAGAAGGGTCGTGTGAATCCCAATGGCTGTCCCATAACAGCCACATTTTATGTATCACACGAATGGACTGATTACAGTCAGGTGCAAAATCTTTACGCCGATGGACATGAAATGGCCTCGCATACTGTGTCGTAAGTAGACGTCCCTTCAACCAGCTGACACTGAAAAGGAACACAACACGTAGTTTAGCTTGACAACTGGCACCAATACATCACACACACACACTTTTGCTTCAATCAAATCCGAACTAGTCGAAAACATCAATTCTAACCACTTTCCATCTGCATCTACAGTCACAGTTTTGGCGAACAGTTTTCGCAGAAGAAATGGACGCGAGAAATCGCCGGACAGCGGGAAATACTGGCGGCATATGGTGGCGTCAAATTGTCCGATGTTAGAGGAATGCGCGCCCCCTTCCTCTCAGTTGGCGGCAATAAAATGTATAAAATGTTGTACGACTCGAATTTCACTTATGACTCTTCGATGCCTGTCTATGAGAATCGTCCCCCATCCTGGCCATACACGCTGGACTACAAAATCTTTCACGATTGCATGATACCGCCCTGCCCGACACGCAGCTATCCAGGTTTTTAAACTGGTTTTTTTGGTTAAGTCTTCGCATTGTGATTAATTTATGCCATTTTCTAGGTGTCTGGCAAGTACCGATGGTAATGTGGCAGGACTTAAACGGTGGTCGCTGTTCTATGGGTGATGCTTGTTCGAATCCCAGCGACGCTGATGGTGTAACCAAAATGATTATGAAGAATTTCGATCGCCATTACACTACCAACAGGTGAGTTTATAAACAAAACTGTAGATCAAAGCTATGGAAATTTTAAAGATTTTATTAAAACACACAAACAAAATGATCACAGAAAAGGTTGATGCTGAAATCTCTAGACATTTGTTTGTAAATCTCTCGAAAAACCTATCGGTGAAACAGAACTTTGAGATATTGAATTTTCTTATTTGAACATCAAGCTAGAAATTTTGTGTTCCAGTAAATGTTTCATCTCTAAAAACAGAGTTGCATCTCTCGCACAACAATTTCGAATTTTTAGTTATTTTCTAGAAATTTGATGATTGTTTTATTTGTTTTATGATAATTTTTGCCTCTCGCTGCCTTGACGAGCATACATATATTGAAACTTAGCTATACGTGTTCTAAATTAGCTATACGGCTGAGAGCAAAATTTATAGATGTTATAGATAACATATGTGGCGCAAAAACGTTTTTTTTGGGTGACATTGGATCCCAAAAAAAAAGTTTGTAGTGAGATGCGGTATCTAGATATGAGTGTCTTTGCTATCATTTTAAAAAACCGCATGCAATTTGGCCCTTACACACACATTTTTTTCTACAAATTTATAGTATAGATATTTAAAATATAATCAAAATTGAATTCGTATTCATCACAAAGAACATGCAAAATCTAAATATATTTTCGCGCATCATAAAGTATTACTTGGCAAACCTTAGCCCGTTTAATAACTTCCACATAGATAGTGCCACCATGGATAGATGGCGCCACTGATATTGAGTGTCCAAATTGTATTGGTCGATTTGACAGATTTCGGTTGACTTTGCGACTAATTGTTAAAACGCGAATTTCAATTATAAAGCAAATTACCTATTTTGTTAATTTGAGTCAATCTATCCAGAAAAAAAAGTTGTTTACATTGCCAAAATTAATTTGGATGTAAAAGTATATATTATATATGTAAAAAGTAAGCACTTTGCCTGGGTCGAGCTAAATGCTAACAAGTGCACAGAAAAAAAATGATATTATCTGGGGCTCAATATTATATTTTTTCATATCAATAAAATGACAAACTTAAAATTGACCTTTTCGAAAATATCAAAGTGGAACATATCGGCCATATAAAAATTATATTTCGTAGATAAAATTTATATTTTATAATTTTCATTATCACACAGTGGCCTCCTGTGGCCCAGCGGTTAGTGTGCTGGACTGCTGGGTGGGAGGTCGTGGGTTCGATCCCGCCTCTGAACATCTAATAATAAAAGATTTTTTTCTTTCTTTAGAAAAATAGCTTTTACACATAAGGTCACCTTTACCAGCTATTGGCCAGCTGTGAAGTAATCTAGCCATGAAAAAGCAAATTCTCAAACTTTGCCCTTCGGATTCGGCGTGTAGGTCCCTTTCTCTTGTGCGAAAAATTTAAAGCACACACGCCAAGATTGAGCGAAGCTTGGCTTGGCCCCGTTGGAGGAGCTGTATAGCCAGTTTTACATTTTACATTATCACACAACAAAAATGTATTACAAATGACAATCCAATACTACTTAGTTTTGATTTAGCTAAGTACTGTTTTTTATTGTTTTAGAGAAACAGAAAAAGAACAAATTTATAATTTCTTGACCATGCATTGACTGGGGATCGAACTCGGGACCACCTGCACGTCACAAATTGGCATGACATCTTACCGCATTAAACTATCAGGCATGCGTGTGGACACATGGCTGTGAGCCTAATTATACATTTCTTTACGTTGCTTGGAGTTTCGATTTGCAACTCTATCTGTCTCTTTCATTTTTCTCATTTTCTTTACATTCCTTTCCCACAAAACATATCTGTTTAATCTTTTCTAATATCATTTGACAAATTGATATTATTTACGGTTAAAATGAAAAGTTATTGTTTAGAAATGATATGAAAAAAATGATATTTGTAAAAATATCAAATTAACCAGCCCATATCAATTTGATATTGACCTGTTTTTTTTCTGTGTGGTACAATCCCATTTGGATGTGCGTTATCTTAATCTATTCTTGGGTTCCCCAAACTTGTGCTCAAACGCATTTTGGAACATTTTGGAACACATGAAATATCTACCAATACCAATATAAGAGAACACATGCAATATCTACCAATACCAATATAAGAGAAAGAGATTTATCTACATGGTGAGTCCGCCGAAAAACCGTCGGCCAAAGACCTTGTCGGCACGAACAGATATGAAAACGTTTCTATAGGCTCTCCATGACATTGCAATAAATTGTTATAGGTTTGAATAAGTTCCTTTCTTTTCGGAAACTGGCGTCAGTCAGACTGTGTAACAAGAATTGTGTAACAAGAAAGTCCATGAGAATCGGCAGACGCACACAAAGCTCGCTTATAACGATTGTATTTGATGTGAAACATCTTTATTTTCGGTACGGAAGATTTTAATAGGAGTAAAATTTGAGTTCAGCGTCACGTGACGCTGGGAGCCAGGGGGGAAGTAAAGAGGTAGGAAATATACTGAAGAGGGGCCACTGGGTGGGTTCTGGGAAAGATCTGGATGGGCTCTTGGTGGGATCTGGGTGGATCTGGGTGGTATTTGGGTGTGATCTGGTTGGATCTGGGTGGGATCTGGGAGGGTTCGGGGTGGAATCTGGTTAGGATCTGAGTAGGATCTAAGTGGCATCTAAGTGGGATCTGGGTGGGATCTGGGCCGGATTTGGGTGGGATCTGGTTGGGATCTGGGTGGGATCTTGGTTGGATCAGGGTATAACCTTTGTGGAATCTAGGAGAGTCCTGGAAGGAATCTGAGTAGGATCTGGCTGGATCTGTGTGGTATTTGAGTAGTATCTGGCAGGGATCAGGGTGGGATCTGGGAGGGATCTGGGTGGGATCTGAGATCTCACCTTGGTTATTTCTCAGTAAGTGAAACATCATCATTTATTTATGGATCAGCACAATAAACAAGTCTTCTACTCTCTGTTAGTTTTCTTCTTTCGAAAGAGTTCCCCTGCTGATTTATATACACTGAGAAAAATAAGGATAGTTGTTGATGATCCTTAGGACATTTTCGGTATCCAACTGGACTGGAAAGTAAGCAATATTTTTTGGGATGTTTTGGATATTTTCAAAGTCGATTTATTTTCGCTTAAAAAGGATATATCAGAAAAAAATATTTCATTGATCTTCATTCTTCTTCCAAAGGTGCTGAAAAATTTGATTAAAATATTTAAAAAAATGGATCTTAAAGTGGATTCTATTCTACGGGGATCTTTTTTGTGTGATTTTGAAAATAAGCTCTAAAACAAAGCATCACGTTTCACATCAAAGCCTCGTGAGTGTTAACTACACTCACAACTTTTTTTTTCTATTCTTTTTGTTAAAAAGGACACCCTTTCGATTAATTAATCTGGAAACATTTTTTTCATTTTTAATAATTCCACCAAAACAGCTTGGTCAATGATCGTTTTCGCTCGAAGTTATGGTAAACCATTATGATTCAATTCATCGTTATCGTTACGTTTGGGCTATAAAGCGCAGATATTGATATGCCTAAGAAGGTGAATTTCTATCAAACAATGCGGTATCCAAATTTATAACACATAAAGCTTTTCGGCACAAACGTGTTAGATAATGGAGCTTTTCATTAATCTTGATTTTGATTTTATTGTAATCTGCCTCGAATGGTCGTTCTGCATATGGTACGTCCTTCAATATTAGAAGTGAAATGGCTAAAGCTAACTTCACACAGACAGATAAATTGATCAAAAATGGTTGACAAGTTCTCCAATTTGCCATATTTAGCCAAATTTGCATCAAAATACCTAGCCAGAAATGGTCACTTGGCTCCCACGCTTATTGCTGTGTCTGTTTCAAATGTTGTCGAGTGACGATCAGCTGCTTATTAAGCCAGCCTAGGGCACCGACACCCCTCTAAAGCTGAGTCTAAATAAAAACTCAAGAGTTTCTTGTCGAAATCCAAAATTTTATATCTAAACTATGGGTTCAGAGCTAACGTTGGAAGGCACAAATCGTATGTTCCCTAAATTGAGAGCAAAATATTGATATACCCCTTATGAGGTCTTAAATTTTTGTTTTGAGAATTAAAATTATGATGTTGAAATATTCTTAACCTCTATTAATTCTGTACCATTTACAGGGCACCATTTGGATTGTTCTACCATGCCGCTTGGTTCACCCAACCGCATCACAAAGAGGGTTTCATCAAATTCCTAGATGCTATTAACGCCATGCCAGATGTATGGATCATTACCAATTGGCAAGCTTTGCAATGGGTACGTGATCCTACGCCCACATCGCGCATCAATTCTTTCCAGCCTTTCCAGTGTGATTATTCAGTAAGTTTGCTCTATTCCAATTTATAATCAATTCAACAACCCCAAATTTTCTTTTACTCCACTTTAAAGGATCGCCCGAAGCGCTGTAATAATCCCAAAGTATGCAATCTCTGGCACAAGTCGGGCGTACGTTATATGAAGACATGTCAACCCTGTCCCGATATATATCCCTGGACTGGCAAATCGGGCATACGTTCATCGCGTATTGACAACGAAGTTGAGGAGACGTCAACGTAGGAATTGAAGCATAGTGGAATTAGCACATAGATCACATATCATAGCCACGATTCATTGGTAGCCCAAAATACGGTATTCACTCGCAAAGAAATATGGTTTTTCATCTACTGGAGTTATGTAGCTAATTTTAAAAATCTAAAAAGGGAAATCAGCAATTATAGTTTATTTGTTTTATTTGGAACATGTTACTACAAAAATTATTTATATCTTTTATATACTTACATACACATATGCATATTCCTATAGTTTGCTTATTATTTGGAATTTCTTGTACTAGCACTAGACGTAAGCTAAACAAATTCAGCATAAGATTAGAGAATAATTAGTGAGTACTGAGGAGAAGGATGAAGATATTCATTCTGTTTTGTAAAAAATAACATATGTGTGTTTGTATGCTTATCTACATACATACATATGTCTTAGCTCCCCTTACACCCTTAAGCGTAGCATTTAATTAAATATATTTTCATTTAATTTGTGATAAATATTTAAAGCTGAATTTATGTATTACTAGAAGCGCACAAATCCCTACGAAATTGTAATTCGCATTCCCCACAAGTGGTCCTTCACGTCTGCTACTCCTCTTCGTTCTGTGAAACCCAATTGAAACCACATGGGTGCGTGGAAATAGAAACTTATGTACATTAATATAATATATACAATAAATTTAGATGCCATCACAATTCAAATTGATTCACATTAGAATTTAATTTAGAACTAACCTAGCAGCCTAACCGATGAGATTCACATACAATTTGACTAAGCATAAATCACCTGAAACAAAAGCAGTCAACGAGCAAATGCAAGAAACACAAACAGGAAACGCGATTTTAGACCACACAATGAAACGAATCGATTGCCAATACTTAGCCGTTCTTCAATGTAGATTTGGAAGAGCTCATTGATAACAGTGATGACTCTATGACCCAATTATTGCAACAACGGGCAAGCGTATCGAATATAAGGAATGGATATACGAAAGTATTAAACGGATTTGATGAATACTTAGTTAAAACACTATTTACTTGTAAGTGCATTGTAGGATGTTAATTTAAGCAAATATTTGATGAGGCGAGTGAATTACGTATTTTGTGCTAATGATTGTAAAAAGATACACCCCTACATTTGTATGAAATAAAATTAGAAATATAAATTATAGCAATTAATGCATTTCATTGGTTCACGATATGTTTTACAATTGGAATTGCCATTTCCCACAAATGAAGAAACAGACTGTGACACTCAGTGACCAATAGAGAGTATTATTTTTTATGGCATATTTAAGGTCATATTGGCGCTCCGTGATTCGTAAGTTTTTGGTGTATATTTTTGAAGTGTAACAAAAATTAAGTTGAAAAAGTTATGATATAATGCGCGCCAAGCGCACGAAATGTTTGATATTACTCATACGCAGTGTTGCCTGGGATCTTTATATATAATGTTAATGAAGTTGGCGTTGATTTTAAACAAAATGTTTTCGTGCTTACAAAAGCTTACTATCACAAATACACACAAAATTTAACCTGATTAATGCCCTTTAAAGTATGCAAACTATATTTCTTTTTAAATTTATCTAAACATTAACCCTCCGTTGTACACCCGGGTCTGGCCAGACCTTTTTCGACTTTGAACGTAAACTTAACTCATTTCTATTATAGCTAGCGACTCGGCCCTTCAGGTAGCTTCCTAAAATTTAATTCTCTATCGATTTATGCATATGAGGATTTAAAAAGGATCCTAGAACAGGACGTAAAAAGGATTTAAAAAGTTACACCTTCGGTTGTACACCTGGACCTATACAAAATGTATGGAAACATATGGAATATAATGTATTTTAAATGTATTTATAATGTAATTAAACCAGTGGCCATTCTATATTATAATGCACAAAAAGCCGGTGTCGATTGTATGGATCAAATGGTCACGCATTTCACATCAAAACGGCCAACAAGTCGATAAACTTCGCCGAAAAACTCGTTTTTTCTGTACTGCATGCAATAATCCAGTGTGCCAACAGCACTCAAAAACCGCATATACATGTTTTACTTGCCTTCCAGCGATCCCAGAATAAATATCGTATCATATTTCACAATAAAATTTCATTGTAATCGCTTTTTCTTTTATCAACCTTCTTCGAAATGAGTCAAAATAAAGAACAAAAAAGAACAAAACAAAAATTGTATTTCTTCACAAACCCAAACATTTTATTCGATTATTTTTGCTTCTGTAGGTAGCTCAATACATGCCAAAACCAATGAGAGAGGTAAGAAATTAAAAAAATATACCTGCGATGCTTCTAATTGACCTCGCATATGCCATATATCCCCATACAAATGCATGTAAATACATAGGGCCAGACCCGAGGTGTACAACCGAAGGTTTTAGAAAAGGTGTACAACGGAGGGTTAAAAATCAGTCTTTGATGGCCAGTTATGGCAGCGTTTTACATAATCCACAGTGTAAATTCATCCAGATTGTCAGACCAGTTATGGGTATAAAATATAATCTTGTGTTAAGCCAAATATAAAATAAATATAATTCTGAATTTCCTGAATTCCTTTTCAAAAGCATTGCATACTTTAGAGGGCATCAAGCTCAATCAATTTTGTATGTATAAAAATAGTAATAGTTTGCAAAGAATAGGGTGTGATACCAAATAAAGTGATCTATACTGATAATGCTCGTTGCTTATTTGGTAAAAAAAAATATTGAAAGAATAAACTAACTCTTAAGACTTTGATTTGAAACATTTTTTCACAAGGAATTGAGTCCACAATTTAAAAACGGACTCAAAAAGCAATAAATAAAGTAAAAATCATTTGGAGAACTTTGCTTAGGAGTAACATATTTCTGTGATGAAAGCGATCGAGTAGCAATTCATTTCATGGTATCCAGGGAGAGGCTTAGATATGGCTAGTATACCATTTCCCCAATATCGCGAGCGTCGAAGTCCGTAACAGCCCATTATAGTTGTGGGTCTGGCTATGATTGCGACAATATTTGTATGGCAACAGCCCAAAAAAACGGACTCTGCTTCCTCTTCCTCCAGGCTAGGCTAAATCTTAAGTCTGTGAATCGGCGCTCGAAAGCGGTTAAAATCGGTTTAAATGTGGTTCAGAGCCATATCTCAGAAGTCATTCAAACTTTGAATTTCAAATCTGGTGTGTAGATGGGTAAATTTTAATGAAGGTTGAAAAGTAGTTAAAAGAGTAGATAAGAAGTAATTTTTATAGGGGAAAAAACGAAGAACATTGAACTTATGAACGGGTTCACACTTCAATTTGTAGTACCAAAGAATTATTAGGATATGAATATGAAAATGAGTAACACCATACGATTTTTTTGAACACGATTTTTCGGTGCTGGCTTTTCAACTGGCTTTTGGTTCTCCTGAAATTGTTTCAAAAACCAGAGAGAGAGAGCACTCTAGAGCAAAGTTCCCCAACGATGGCCCCGGGGGCACAAACTTACTTGCCAATTCTTACCGAATGCTTGCCGAAGTCAACCTTTATTGTGTGTTAGAGAGAGACACAGTCACATTTTAGCGCTCTCTGCTTGGGGAGCCCTGCTCTAGGGCCAGCCGCTTTTTTGTACGCATACAGCGACAGCCGACGACTGTAAGTATGCTCACGTATTCTCAAGCATTACTTACACAAGCAAGAGCATTCTATTTTTAGATTTTTACGCTCTCAACTTTGTGTGAGCGGAGAGAGCGCGATTTTCGTAGCCACCAAAAATAGCTGCGTAGTGCAAAACCAATATATGGCCGTTCGGCATCTTAAAGATTATATTGGTCTTTCGTAGTAGAATGCTCACACCTTAAGAACAGTTTTTTGAAAACGCAAAATCTCAAATTGAGTTGATTTTGTTCTATTTTAAAGAACTTGATTTGAGTTGATATTGTTCCGTTTTCAAGAACATTTTAAACTCAATTGTGAACAAAATTTTATTGATTTTGGACCAGGTATATAGGAAACGTGTGGACATACCTCTTGGGATTAGAAGGGAAGGGAGGCAACAGGCTCCTGGACATATTCTGCTGCTTCTCCCATCAATATATTCCATAAGATTAGAGACATCGCTTGCTTGTACAACAAACTTCAACAACCCCATCCACTCCACCAGACTTGTTTGATTTAAGTTGTTCAGAAAAAAACAGAAGCATTTTTTTGGGCTTGACTGGGAATTGAACCCGCTGCCTTATGCACTTAACGTATGGAATGACGCGCCAACACATTCAGACTTTGCAGACTTTTACAGATTTACATTTAGAGGGCTTGGTTGAGCTGACAAGAAGTTAAAAAACAAAAGAGAGTTCAAAAAGAAAGCCAACTTGCTCTCTCGCTAGCTCTATTATATCTCTCTCTGCCAAAAACGGTTTTGGTGTTGTAGAAAGCAAATATTATCCGATTGAGAACAACTTTAGTCATTCCAGGAACATTGAAAACATTTGTTGTCAAGAATATTGACATCATTATTTTAAGTAGAATGCAACTCAATTTCTGAACAGGTTTTTCCCTCTGTGTATAAACGTGGATTTTAGACTGTAGTTTGGTTAAATAAAATTAGTTATTTTAATGGATCAGAATAGGTACGGAACCCGTTTTTAACCGGTGCAATATTTCAGAAAATATTTAAGGCATGACTTGACGTTTTGGAGAACTGGAGAGATTTGGACCGGAATCGAACTAGTTTAAAAGTAGTTTGGAGCCAAATCTCAGAAATTATTTAAACTATGAACTGAAAACTTGATGGTACTAAGAAGTTAGGCGAACCAGCCGGTCCATATAAAAATAACTCAAAAAACTTTTGACTCCAAAGGCCTTTGTTTTGTAGGTATTATTATATGGCAGGTGCCCCACAGCCATTCCGCAAAGCACGCATGTGTTGTTGTAGTACGCGAAGGAATAGCCTGCGCGTATAGACTTTACGCATCTAAGCCAACAAAAGCAAAAACAAAATCATATGCGTGCGCTGCTTTTGTTGTTTTGCAACAACAACATCATATGTGCCCCTCTCTTCTCTCTCTCCGATGTCTCTCGCAACTCGAATGCAACAAAATTGCATTGCGCTATCAAGAATCTTAAGCGTAGAACACTCACTCACACACACAAACAGAAATCGGGTTTCTCTTTTCTCTCTCGATTTGTTGTTACGGCTTGAAATATATTTAGTGCATTTGTATTAGTTCTGACGCGCTGGTAAGCTCGTTCTGGGCGCCCCTGTTATATGGAGTTTATTGTTTTGGCAGTTTCTTTTTTGAGTTGAATACTAAACTTAAATATAAACACTCTCATCAGAAACATATCCATTCAATGAAAAGGACCTGGGCTTATACGTATACGACTAGTAATTAATTTTCAAAAATTTGATTAAGATTAAACGATTTAGGATCTCTCGTCGACCCATGTAAATCTCAATTTTATTTTCTCCAGTTATACTGTTTATTTTATTTAATAAATAACTTACAAATACATATATAATTTAATTTACTTAATTAGAGCAACTCATTTAGATGAACATCCTTGCGCACAGCATTATTGAAGCCTTCTTTATAGCGATACCAGATGGGACTTTTGACAATTGCATCAGTTTTGGCTGTTGAAAAATGATGCACAAATATTAAAAGCGATCGAAGAAAACCAATTATAATTAAGTTGCATACCCTCTTCAATGGCAGTCGTGGCAGAGGATTTGTGAGTTATGCGACCAAAAAAGTCTTTAGTGAGCTGGGAAAACAAAAGAAAAAAGCTTGTAATAATTCTAAGCGAAATGGATGAAAATATAACAAATTCAAGTTGGATTTCACATCAGTTTACCTGTTGTTTGGGTGCAGCATGCAAATTGGAGGAGGTAATTTGTTTTGGTTTCAAGGTTTGCAAATGGTTTGGTAGACGCGGCGAATCGGGCTTCTTCTTTGAGGCAATCGATTTGGTTAATGATGCCTCACCGCCTTTGGGGGCAGCACGGCGTATGCGTTCCAAATCTACCTCGCGTGCTATCAGCTGTCGACTGAAGTATGGAAGAGTGAGACCAGGCGAACCTAAAGTAGCAAATTAAAAATAACAAAATAAGTCTTTTAGGATTAAATTTTTAAGATTACGAACTGCTCTGCTCAATCCGCAAGGTCGAAACATTAGAAAGAAGATTTGAAAGTTTTACCCTACTTACCCGGAAAAGCGGCTAAGGTATCCAGATCGGGTTCAGTTTGAAACACATAATGTCCCTCGGCTGATTTAACTTGAACAAATGTTAAGCCCAGATCAACCATTACCTCTATGGTATGACGTAAATCGTATTGTTCTCTATAAATAAAAATATTTATACATTTACCTAAGATTTCTTTTTCTAACTCTTACTTGGGTGACAGCAATTGCACGGCCACCGAACGTAGTTGTGGTGACAATATCCGCTTCAGCATGGGCACTGTATCCAGCAGTAAAACCTTACCAATTCCCACACCCTGAGCCGAACAAGTAACTCCTTTGCGTAAAGCTTGGTATATGTTACGCTGGTTGGTGCTTTTCTGGTGAAACTGCAGACAAAATCAGAATGAAATTTTATTAGGAATCTGTTAAGAAATTTAATTAATCATACCTCAAAACCTCGCGTTGGAAAAGAAATTTTTGGCCAGGCCAATGTGGCAAAGAGCAAATGCCACACCACAAAACCGTACTGTAAATATGGATAGACGGTGTAGTTCTGTTGCCGATTGATTTGTTGTTGCAGTGTATCCTGAAAGCAAAACCATTGAAGGGCCTCACAGATGCCAGTGAAATTTGGATCAGGCATCTTTTGTTGCAAATAATTCTCATAGACTCCCTGGGCAAGACTAAAAGTATGAAGAATATATAAAATTCTTATTCCCCTTAGAGACTTCAGTGATCTTAGTACCGTTCATAATCCCCACAGGAGTGCACTACATCTAGAACATTACGCACTCGCGTTGCCACAGACATATTCGACATGGTCACCTCGACTGGTTCATCGCCCTTTTGGTTGTTATTTTCCGCCAATTGCTTTTTAGGACGTTGAATCTGTGTGAAAGAATGAATTTTAGCATAGAGACTGAGATTCTGAAACGACACTTACGCGAAAAATGGCACCCCACACATCAAACAACCCCTGATGACGATCCTTTTGTCCTAGATTATTGTTCAGAACATCTTGAAGCGTCAAACTATGCTTTTGGGCACTGAAAACGATGAAAGAAATATAAAAGATGATTTGTGAATATTAAAAAGATGGAAGAAGAAAGAAGATAAAAAGAAATATTAGCGGACCTCCACATAACCTTTGAAATCAATTTTATTTAGTTTTTAGATTTTTTCCTATTTGAGAAAATGTTTCTAAAATTAACAAAAAACACATGTGTGTGCTTTAACGACCTTTATGATAATCAAACCATCAATTTTAAGCTGGCTCTAGGTCTCGTACTGGCCAGTACAGGTAGGCAAAGATCGCTGACGATTTGGTAAAGATACCAATGAAACAGCTGTACGATCAACTAGCCTTATTTGTGGTCGGGAACTGTTCACACTAATGTCAATAGCTCAATTCTAGTAATTCCAAAAAAAAGTTAGACATTTTATAGCATAAACGATCTCACAAGGCTTTAAAGTACGATCGCTATTCCTGTTGTTTACAGTGAGTTAAAAAAATTAATTTGGCTTCAAAATGTTTCTCAGCTTTCAACCAGGCAATCAAACCGAATCGAATTTTGGTTCCGCATCTGGTATCATGGACACCTCGTTAACGGAGCATTTCAAAGGTAAACTCTGCAACAATGCTATAGCCTTGTTTTTTCAGTGTACGGATAGAAAGAGTAGAGGTAGAAAAAACTTTGCGATTACCGCTTGAAAGAGCGTTAAAAATGACGAACATAAATGACAAACATCAACACTCTCAGTGCAAAAATTAACCGTTATGTTTCATTTTCATTTTGTGAGAGGTGCACTACTATAGCCGCACAATCTAATTTCGTATTACAGAACACTTCGTTGAGTAACTATTTGAAATAAATTTGTAAATATACCAAGTGGGCCAGTGCTGTCAGATGTCGACAAAGGCCAAATTCTGACGCTCAAAAGTGAGAATGTGAGAATTGCTCATTTCGTGAAATTTTCTGAAAAACTGGTCGCTCCGACAAAGTTGTAAAAAAACACGGAGGACGTAAGCCGAAGATAAATCAGCGTGACCAGTGTCGATTAGTGAGTGCTGCAAGTAATTCATTAAAAACCGCTAAAAGTAAGTAAAACCGCCTAAAAGTGGACCGCTGTACCGTTGCATGGGCTTTAAAGAAGTCTGAAAACATAGTGCGACAAAAATTGAAGGTGGGAGCAAGGTTACTGTACCGCCATAAAGAAGCCCGGATGAAATTCGGCAGCGATGACAAGGGAGCTGACGCCAAAAAAAAAAAAAGTATATAAAATAAATTATAAATAATTTTTTTTTCTAGATCATTTTTTCGGTTGAGAAAAAGTTTAATTTGGACGGTGGGACGGTGATGGGATTTCGCACTATTACACACTAGTCCAAATGTCTAAAATTTTGGCACAAATTAGACAAATGTAGTTACAGACCTGAAACTTGGTAGACTTTATGGTCATAGCATACATGAAATTGTCTTTGAATACAATAAATTCTAAAATACGTCCCATAAATCTTGAATGTAAATATAATTTTTTTAATATACAATCTGGTAAACCACCCCAACCCCCTTAGGCCCCTCCGCACCCGCCCCGACCGCCCAAACACATTTTTTTTTTGCTACAGGCTGCTGCTACAGGGATAAGAAGATTTTAATTCTCACCATGATCTGTCGAAACCGTGGCAGCTAGTCTACGCTTTAAGCGAGAGCTCCCTTCATTGCATATTCAAGTACAAAAAAAATGTTAAGTTGGTTTTTTCAGCTGTACTTAAGCGGGTACAATTTCACAAAGTATAAGCTTATTTTACTAATTTTTATTAAGTATGAAAAAGTTGTAAGCACTCTATTTTTTTTGAAGCGATCGAATGGCGCACAACCTCTAAAAATTTTGCAATTCGAAGACAGCTACAAAAAAGCGAAAGTACCAAAAACGGATTTTTGCTTCCGCTGTTCTGTCAACGTTTGTTTGTTGAGCAAAGTGTGTATACTTAAATGGCGCAAAGAACTTTTGGGAAATCCTTATCAGTTTAGCGCAACGGACGTTTGAAAACGCCTAATTTTCGGTACTCGCTTGGGTACAATGGCTATTAATGGGTTAAGCAAAGTCACCTGGTTGAAATTGTATTTGCAATCAAGATGCAAACCAACTTTGATGCTGCATTTGAAGTCTTGAGACCATCCAATAGCATTTGCTTTAATAAACATTAACATAGGCAAAATAAGTTGTTTTTTCTTTTATTTACCGACGGTAATTTTGTATTTTTGTGCAAACTTGTAACTGGGCACAAGGAATTACCCTATAAGGTTATTCAGTTTGGCGTCCATTTGCAGCCAAACATGAGCCATTCGCCCTCGACTCAAATAAATGTCTGTCCGAACAAAGTCTATTTTTTTTGCAAAAGGGGCAAAAAAATTAATATACTCGTATTTGTACATATTGAAGAATAATATAGCGCTTAAAGTTTCTTCAATACAACGACAATCACAAACATACTTTTATTCCACCGAACACAACAAATTTAAGGTTAGAATTGCTAAAAACATCACTTCACAAAAACACATATAAACAAAGGCAAATCACGTAAAATAAGGAAGGCATGATAACACTTATAATATACATACCCTTAACAATTGTTATATGCGAAAAAATCGGCTAGTTCGATTTGACGATTGGTGCGATATATTCTAATTTTTTGATTTTGGTTAAAATCAAAACGATAGCTTTCATGATTTTTATCTGAAAATTTCATCAAAGTTAAAATAAGCCAACTACTTTTTTTGGTTGATGTATTGATGTATGGTGAACAGGGCCATTTTTTTTCAAGGCAATACGAAAGTTCATAATATACTGATTTAAAACATGCTTTTATGTGACTTCCAGGGCTGCCTAAATTCGCTGTGCTTCAAATTTAATTGTACCAAAATGATTTTTAAATGCCCTAGATAATACTCTATTGGAAAAAAAATATTGTTTTTGCAAAACTTTAAAAAAAAAATTGAATTTCTGCCAAAATTTTTGGCATTTGGACCAATGTGTATTAGAGGGATTTGAGGAAGGAACCCCCATACTTTTCTAAGAGAAATTTTGGAGGATCATTTATTGTTTTGTGCTGCGTTCTGCGAGTCTGCATGATTGGAGCTTGAATATTTAAAAAAAAAAAAAAAAATCGAGAAAGTACGTGGACATTTGCAAACGAATTTATGTTTATATAAAGATAGTATGCCAAATAGGATCTATGAGTTAATTGAGTGCTAAAGGAGGTTACACTCATTATTAAAGTGAATAAAAATATATTAATTCGTTAACATTTTTTCTATAAATTATTTAATTTAATAAAGTGCGGCTGTAGTAGTGCACCTCTCACAAAACGAAAATGAAACATAACGGTTAATTTTTGCACTGAGAGTGTTGATGTTTGTCATTTATTTTCTCTCATTTTTAACGCTCTTTCAAAAGGTAATCGCAAAGTTTTTCTACCTCTACTCTTTCTATGCGTACACTGAAAAAACAAGGTGCGGCTATAGTATTGCTCCAGAGTTTATAAACATGTTCGAGCTGATCACATTGGGAGAGATGATTTTCACGGCCCAGCCTATGCAGCTGTTGGCATATTCTAAAGCAGTGGTGCCCAAAGTGCCAAAAGCCTATCCCGTGGAATAGGAAATCATAATTCTGCCGGCTTCGCTGCCGACACACGCATAGAGAGAAAAAATACGTAGGTTTTTTCTTCTCTCACGAGGCATTTGTTTGTTTGCTTTTTGCTCATGTTTAACATTATGACATTTACTTCGCGTTTCGCTGCTACACACATTCCATAGACCATTGGTCCACGGCCGACCTCATCCACGCCCAGCATGACGGGCTGCTTTTGCATACCTCGGGCACATCGCTAAGATAAACGGTGTTCTGGCTGTTTTCTCGGGCAGCAATGCAGGGTCCCAGGGCAATCAGAGATGCAATTTTGTCAATCCCATCCTTTTCCAGGTTTTTACTATCGATGGGGTCACTGATGGAGGCTTCTTCGTTCTCAATTTTCATGATTTTTGTGTCTGTTGGGAGCAGTTCACTCAAATGACCGACAGCCCGAGAGTAGGCTACACAACAAATTGATTAAGGCCCGTGGTCCCACTGTGCGTCGTTGAAATCTCTTGATCTCCATGTCTTCCCCCCCTATAAATTGTAACATTTTTGATTCCACCTTCTACTTACTTAAAGAACTGCATGGAGGATATACAACTTCTAACATCATTGCCAGATTTCTCAGCCAAAGCAATTAGTGAGCCAAAATCTGTTTTCAGCTGCTCCTTCTGGGCCACTTTTATCAATCTGAAAAGGGGTTTAACTCAGCGTAAGTCCCTCTTAAGGATCAAATAATTCCCACTTACCTCTCAGCCAGACGCGCTGAATCAATGGGTGGAAACTGTACAACAAAGGCAATCTGCCTTAGGGGACGCAGAGCAGGATCATAGACATCATTACAAATGCATATTATGGGACGACGCAATACATTATGCTCTGCCTTGGCTCCTTTGGCCTTTACCCGGCTGTAAATGCCATCGCTAACAAATTTGACCAAATATTCTATGGACTGACGTGGAGCTCCATCGATTTCATCTGCAGGGGATTATTAGAAATTAGAGCAGTGTTGGAATAAAAGAAAATAAACCCACCTAAAACTATGCAGTTGGGCCGTTTATCCTGGTTTAGCACCGAGGACATCTGTGTGCCATTCTCCAAGGCCAATTTAAACGCTTCTGGACTTCTATCATCTGAGGCATTGATCTCTCTCACATTGTAGCCGGCATGACGGGCTATGGTATGGGCCAGGGTGGTCTTGCCCAGACCTGGTGGACCACATAACAGGGCTACCTTTTGCATGGGTCGTCCCATCTCATCGACATTGGTGTTTAAGGCCTGACGAGCCTTGCGCTGACGCCAACCACCATTAGATTCAAATTTCCCCGTCCTCTTATTGAAACTATTCAGTTGGGCTTGGGCTCCGCCTGCCGTTGACGCTGCCTGCTGTTCCTGTTGTTTACTGTGAAAGGCCTGGCCAAAAACCACTTTGTCCCACATTTTAAGCCAATAGAGCAAACTGCGATTGGTCATCTCATCGGATAGTAGATCTATGTACTTGCGTGGTTTGTATTTGTCCACCCAAAGGCGTCCTGTTTCCTGTGTGGCAATGGGAATGTCTAAGCTAGGCTGCGTGGGTGGAGCTAGCCGGTTTAGTACCTGGGAAAGCCAAAAGCCTTTTTATTTCTACTCCCAATTTTGTTAAGGTTTTCCTCACCATTTCCTGTGCCTCGCTCCACACTTTCTCCTTGGCCTCGCCGAGAAGGCTACCCACTGTCAAGCCATCTACCCCTGCACGAGCTCCGATCAGGTCCAACTGTCGCTGCTCATAGTCTTCCGAATGGAAACGCACATAAACCCGCTCCAGATCGCTGCGCTGTATGGCCAAAAATGGCCAGGTGGGAATCTCGTAGGACAAATTTCGCATCTTGAAGTCATGCAAGGCTTTCAGACGGCTAACCTCATCCTGGCGCACGGTTTTACTCGATTCCCTCATTTTGCGGCGCAATTCCAAAATCTTTTCAATAGCCTCCTGATCACGTTGCTCTTCAGTGCGGGCCTTTCTTCACCAGCGGATCTTCGTAGCTCTCATGATAGAGATCATCAATATCGCCAAAGAGATCCCGCTCCAGGCGACGCTTATTATTTCCACGCAGACCCACAGCCTGCAACTCTTTAGAGGCGGCGGCGGCTTGAGTAGCCTCCAATTCCTCAATGATCGGCATGCGCTGAAAGGGTGTGGAACAGCCTCGACCCGCAGCCGGACCTTTGGGGGTGCCAAAGAGACGGCGATTAACAGGTCCTCCGCCTCCGGTTTCAGGCTCCACTTGAGTTTGACTTGCCCCAAAGGTGATCTGCGACAGCTGCGGCGAGTTAAGCGTGGAGTTGCTTAAGCTTGAGACATCTTTCACTCCAGTGGGCGGTGCTCTAGCTGCAGCCTGAGCCGCTTGCCGGGATGTGCTTGGTCCGTCCTGATACACATCATACTCCTGTGGCAAATCTTCAAGCATTTCCAATTCATCTTGATATTGCAGCTCAAACTCTTCATTCTCATCCGGATATTGGTCCATTTTGTGTTTTGTTTTTTGGGTATAAACAAATCAACGTAAATAAATTGGCGCCAAAAGAAAACAGCTGTTTTCCAGTGTGATCACACCATCAACTCACCAGTGCTGGCAGTTTTTAAATTTAGCTAGTTGTAGCTAAAATAGCTAAAAACTTGTCAAATTTTGTTAGATTTGAGCGTAAAATAAATTGAAATGCAGTCAATATTAAGCAACTTCTGGGAAATGAATTAATTCTGTACTGTTAAAGACCCCAAATTTTTAATTTAATGCCGTGTCGTTTTTGTTCTCCGCTCTAATCTATAGTTCAGTCATATGGCCACACTATTATGAGTCACACCCATCACTAAAATCAGGTCCGGTTGCAGTAAAAAAACACAAATGAGAGAAATCCGGTTGCTCGCTGCTAATTTTATTTTTGGTTTTTTATTCTCGTTTACATCGAGTCGAAACACAACGTTTCGAATTTAAGGTATGTATAAATTATATAGTATATATTCCAAACGTATTGATTAAAAAGTGTAACCGATTTTAGCCACTTGGATAATGGGTATATTGCACTTGGGACATTTGGATTCCATTTGGACATCACAGGAGATTAAATGCTGACACGGCAGCACCCAATTTATAAGCTGCGGAGCCAAAACACGTGGCTCCTTATCCTTATCCTTCCGATTTACAATCTGTAGAATCAAATTATTTAGTTTGTATGTATATCGTATGCCTATTAAAAGTTTACTCACTTCCTTAGCTTTTTGGTAGACAGTCTCCCTCTCCTGGGGTCGGCTCATCCTCAAATCTCGTACGTTTATGGCGTCTATTTCGGAATTTAACTCTTCCTCTGACTTTAAACGAATTTTGCCTATATATACATCCTTGGAAGCTTTGCCTTCCGACTGCTTTATTTGAAGTTCAGTTGACCCATTATCGGCTTCAGGTGGAGATGGAGCGTACTGATCAAAGTCATAAACAAACTCATGTGGAACTTCCAGTTCATTTAGTATAGTTGTATTTTGGATATACTCTTCCATAACAAATTTAAATAAAATAAAACAAAAATATAGACGAGACGGACACAACTTTATTCCCGGAATGTTTTGCACTAACTAGAAAATCGCGGTAAAGCACAAATCACAGAAATCTAGAGATGGGTAACTTACCCCGTGGTTGGTGGGAAGTAGAGATGGGCGCGTGCAAAATGATTTCACGCCTAATCGATAATGGGGACTCCCAATTTATGTTCCAGGATTTTGAGAGAGTATTTGGTTGGATTACAATTGTACACGTGAAAGAGTGAAGATTGAGTTTTCACTTGTTCGAATCCATGGAAACATTCTCAACTGGTGTTTAGAATCCTCAACAAAACTTTCCAGAATTGTATGAGATTTCTCTGGTGTAATTTATATGAATCCGCTAAAAAGGTGTATGGACTAGACCACATTGATTGCAGTCATATTACTGCGATCAAATCACAAGAGTGCTATAAAGGTTAAATAAGACGTTGACGTATATAATACGACAAACCCCGAAATAAAAATCCGGTATCGAAATGGAAATAGAAATAGAATTCGTTTCGTGATTAATCCCTGCTTAAAATAAATGGACAAACTTCTCAAATTGGAGGGAAAATCCAGCAGCAAAATCGTAAAACGTTGATTTCACAAATTAAGCAAGAAAGCAAAAGCAAAGCAGTTGGTGCCAGGGATGCAAACCGGTTCTGAACCGAACCGCTTTTTGCGCTCATGAACCGAACCGTAAACCTAACCGGTGTGTTTATAACACCAAATTACCACACAAATTAACCAAAAACCGAAAAATAAAACGGTTCGGTTCGGTTCATTTCAACTAAACATTGAGTTACCAATTGATTAACCCTACTGAGCCAAATCGCGCTCATTATTTGGTAGAAAGCAAGTGCGTGCCCAACTGATCACGATAAATATGTTAAAGATATATTTCGGACCAATTAAACTCTGTAAAATCAAACTATAACATACTCAATACCCCCAAAGTTTGTATATTTCTTATCATTTTAAATAAAAGCCACAAAAGTGGGCAGTGCTTGCCCATCAAAATTGTTTGTTTTCTTTATAACTCGTCCGATGATCGATTCGTATCATCCAATCTTAACCACTCTTTTATCAAATGGATAAATAATCTTAATTACTAAATATCTCTAGAAGGTACGCACCATCTATCAAATTGGAACAGGCCAAGTCTTGATTTTGTTACCTTTTCCAGGAATAAAATCTGCTTTTAGAAGAAGGAAAAAAAGCTAGCTTAATCTCATTAAATGTTAATTTATAAGAATATCTAAATCGTTAATGAAAACATAACAGATAATTCCTTGAACCCGATAAGTAAAGACGAGTTGGAAATATAAGGACTAATTTCTACCTTTTTTCCGTCCGTTTTTTGACTCTGTCCACTTTAGGCCGCAGACCTTTTATTTGCAATAGTCTCGTATGCAGTCTAAGATGCAATAATTAATTATCATTTAGTTACTAAAATATGAAAGGCCAAATAAAGTACAACGTTCTTTATATTTAAGTCACATTTAAGTCTATATTTAAGTCAACTTCGAGGTGGATTTCGCGAAAGCAATTAGTATGACCTTACTTTCCTTATATTTTCGGGAATTCTAAATATCCCTAGGCCTTGCAAGGGGGTAGCTGGCTTGAGGGGGTAGCTGGCTTGAAGGTTTAATGCCAAACGTTATTTTTACTCCTTTCAATGTGAAACTCGGCTTTGAAGCTCTTTGTGCCAAAGAATGAGAAAAATCTTCTGTCTTGGAAACTTGCCCTCAAGGTGGAAGGGCTAATGGTTGTTTTCTAGCCGATCTAAATAAAATTCCGTTTCTTATTTCTTTAAATAGAATTTAAGAAACTCTACAAGCAAAGTCGAAAAACGAAGGGCAGGTGTGTGTGTTTTGTTTGGAAAAAAATCTAAAGAAATATTCTCACTACGACGAAAGGTTGAAAAATTTTGTGTATAGTTTTAAGCCCAATTCCGATATAATCAATTAAAAATCAATTAAAATGCATTGCAAAAAAGGTTTAAACATAAAATGTAATTATATGATATATACGGATGCATTTGTGTTGTGATTTTGTTGATTTTTAAGATTGCGCTGCAAACAAATTTTTTTTTTTTAAATCGCGCGCAGAAAAACCTGCATACTACACTTTATCCAGTGAAAACCTGAGTCGCAAGAAAACTTGAGAAATAAAAGTGTTACACCCAATGAATATTACATTACTTTACATGCTTGCAAAGAATGTCAATTTCTACTACACCTATTTTATAGTGTAGTGTATAGAAAAACAGATTTTTTTTTTAATTTTTTCGATGCTAATAAAAATATTTTAATAGATTTTCGAGCTCAGCATTCCAAACTATATAATATTATCAGTTAATTTATTTATTTTTCTACACAAGTGAGATATAAAATGCAGGGCCAACCAAGAGAATATATTTAAATTTAAAAATAAATCGTACACTCTTATTGCGCCATCCTATTTTTCTGATTTTTAAAATTATGAGTATTAAATTTGAAATTTTATGATAAAATTACATGTCAAGATTGCGTGCCACGATAAAAATTCGAGAATTGTAGTAAACACTTTCACTTTTATTCTTGCAAATAGCTTACAATTTTATATTACATCAATGAATTCCCGTCATAGAGGTCATAGGATCACTGTAAATTAGTTTCTTTTTTCTTAAGTTGTTGTGTGTTGAATTGACGAATGATTAAATTAGCTTAGGCTAAAATTGCTTGAGGTAAACTTGTACAGTGTTACAATTGCAATATATTGAAATTCCTAGTGTTGAATTTGTGTTATGTTGAAAGGACGCGTGTTGAATTGACTAGTATTGAAATTGTTTAGTGTTGAAATGACGGGTGTTTAATTGACGTGTTAAAATTGTTTTGTGTTAAATAGACATGGAACCCCCAATTTAGCCTTGCTATGTTAGGGAGAGAGATTTCCTTCCCACTTCTAACAGAGATACCAATAGTTTAAGTTCAGAATAGCATTCAAACCGGGGAATTACATACACTATACTAAAATATTTTAAAATTTACAAATTTGTCATATGAAACATAAGACCTAAGATTATTATAAAGTTTTGATATGCGGTTAAACAAAGAAGGAGTAGAATAAACGGTCCATTATCAAATTCAACAAATCGCGAAATTTCCAAAAATTTTCACAGGGCCTAAGATTATTAGATAGACTAAAAAACCACGAAATTCCCAAAATTTTTACTTGAGTAATAATGTTGAGAAGTTGAAGTTTATTTAGATCAAACAATTAAGCAACAAAGAAATCAGTTGAGCAATTAAAAAATCGCGAAAATTGCAAACAAAATTTATGCGTAAAATTATTATGGAGATTTAATAGACTGCAATGATTGAGGGTACGGTAAAATAGACAGTGTAGACTGAACTGTCCCAAAAATCGCGAAATTTACAAAATTGTATAATGAGTTCAGAGGATCATAAACATTCGATAGGTGTCGGTCAATCGGCTTTAAAAAAATTAGCAATTTGGGAAAAAAAAATCTTATAAGAGTCAATGAGAGGTGTGGATCAAGCAGACCAAAAAATCGCAAAATTTGCAAAATTTAATAATGATTTTAGATTACACAGACAGACGGATGATGAAGCTCGAAATGTCAAAAAATCGCGTATTTTGCTAGATGAAGATTTGATAGATGGCAATTGTCAATTATAGGCTTTTTCCACTGAGCAACATCCCACATCTAACATCTTAAAGCAAAATGTTTCTATTCCACACGTTCCTCATGAAATTAAGTAGTGACAGAAAAACTTGTCATGTATTATTAAATATTTTTATTTAATACATTTAGTCGGCAGGAAAAAGACTTGAAAATGCCTTGCACAGAAGCTATCTTAAGGACCATATTGATGACATGTGACAAGATCATGATAGGTGCTCGCCCCATTCCGGACGTGATGCAGATCTTTCCACCTTTAACGCAAAGAACCCAATTGACATTAATTTTTAAATTTCAACCAGCCAATGTTTGGAAAAAACAAAACCCCAACATACAAACGGACGAGATAGCAAAAAAGATACTGGAGCATAAGAACTCGCAAAATATGAACCAAAACGCCCAAATAATCTTCCTTCGGGGGGAGAAATAATTTTTTTTTTATCACCACCATAAGCCTGATATTGTTGAGCAAATGTTAAATAAATTTCATGCCAATTTATTTTTTCTCAATATATTTTTGTGTAATTTTTGATACAACTCATTTCTGAGACATTGACTGACAGATGTGGGATGTTAGATGTGGCCAGTGTAAATTTCAATTTCACATCATCATCTAATTCCATGCGTTCCTCTAAAATGTGCTCAGTGTGCAGAGACTATTAAGCTTCATTTTTTCGTTTTCTGTTTAAAATTCTAAATACCTTGGCACTCACAATCATCACGCGCTCATCCCTATTAAGATATATGTAACCTCTAGCAGCTGTTTGTACCCAGTGAGTTGCCACCTCGTTCACAGAATTTGTTTATGTTTGACCTAATTCGATAAGTATCGATACTATCGAACGACACGAATTACGGCTATAGTACGATTCGGGGGTCGCTCTCGCGGCCGCGTTTGTTAAAAAAATCATTAAATGTGGCAAAAGAAACAAAAGAACACATAATTGTTCGGTGCACAAACAAATTAATTGGCCACTACCCCCTAGCTGTTCACCCTTATTAATAAAACATGTGTGTGTCAGCTTGAAATATACAAAGGAACAGCAACAGCTGCTCTCTCATACATACATAAGCACGCGCTGCGAATAAAAACCACAATAACAAAAACAACGCAAAGAAAAAGAAATATTAACAGAAATTAAACTAAACAGGTAAAGTGAAATCTTTGTAAATAAACATAAATAAATATGAATGTAATTCCCCAGCCAAGAGCAAAATGCAGAACTGGCTGCCCTTGCCAGACTGTGAAGAGGAGGCCATGGCCGCACCTTCTGTGTGCCCAGCTCAGTGTCAAGCCAATCGAGCTCCTCGCATTTTTGGGGATATTACCACCAATCGCCTGTGGACATTTCGCCTGCTGATGCATGATGAGCTGCATCCAAATGAACAATTGGCCATTGTGGGCAGCTGTGAGTCTCTGGGCAATTGGCAGCACTCGGGCGCTGCACTTATGCTAAAGGATGACGACAAGGAGAGTAATTTGTGGACAGTTCAGGTGTATATACCAAGACACTGCTCGACGGAATATCGTTATATGGTCTGCGCTGTGGAATCGGGCACGGAACAGCTGCTAGTACGACGATGGGAAACTCAATTGCAGGTAGATGTCTCTAAAATATTGAGTCACAGCTTTTTAAACGAAAGATTCATTTTAGGCACGTCTGATCAAGGAGTTGGATGAACAGCCGCAGCCTTCTGGTCCAGATATTTTTGGATCCGTGAATGGCCAACACAAGGTGGACAGAGGATGGTTAACCAAGGAGGGTTTAGTCCAATTAAAGTTCTTCTATGCTCCGTTCACCTGGAAGCAGCGTATGAAGCGACGTCAAGTCCATATCAAGGTCACACCCATGCATCTAAGCATACCTAGTGCCAATGGTAGTGAGGTGGGAACGGTGTCCACTCTGGAGGATTCTCTGTCCAATGATACCCATGACACCAAAGAGAATGGTGGCGATAGCTCCACAGCCTTTGCATTTAGTGAAGTGGTCACTCTCAGTCCGGATGAGTGTGAGGTGCTTCCTCAGGAGCAATTTGGTACAGCCTGTGGGCCGCATGATCTGGTTATCTTTCATCTGACCGTGGGCGACTTGGAGAACACAGCCTATTTGATAGATTTGTACACATACGGCTCCCGAGTGGCCAAGGAGGATGAGCCACCGCTTCATTTGGGCTACCATTATGTGTTGCCCAATCTATTCAAGCGTTCGGAGGGAAACCTAGAGCTGCCCATCACCTGTGCTAAGGGACATCGCCCTTTGGGTATGATGAAATTGGGTTATCTGATAGTCCGTCCTTCGGAGCATAGTTCCACCATGGATATGAGTGTTAGCTATGCTAGATATTGGAATAAGAAATGGACTGGCCTGGATGTGGGTCATCGTGGCTCTGGCACCAGTTTCAAGGCCAAGGATGCAGTGATTAGGGAAAATACCATCACTTCGCTGAAGAATGCGGCGGATCATGGTGCCGATATGGTGGAGTTTGATGTGCAGCTCAGCAAGGATTTGGTGCCGGTGGTTTATCATGATTTTATGATTTATGTCTCATTGAAATCCAAGTGTAGCCTGCAGGAGCACGATTTCCTGGCCTTGCCTATGAGGGAATTGACATTGGAGCAACTGAGGAAACTCAAGGTTTATCACATAGCCGAAGGCTTGTCCCGGGAGACCCGCTCCTTTCACAACGATGATTCGCTAGAGCATCAGCCTTTCCCCGAGTTGGCTGATGTTTTGGACGCTCTTGATGTTCATGTGGGATTTAATATAGAAATCAAATGGTCGCAACGTCTGCAAGATGGCTGCATGGAGGAGGAGTTTGAGCATGTGGTGGACCGCAATCTGTACATCGACTGCATACTGGACGTGGTTTTACGCAAGGCGGGCTCTCGACGCATTGTCTTCTCCTGCTTTGATCCGGATATATGTACCATGTTAAGGTACAAACAGAATCGTTATCCTGTGATGTTCTTAACCCTGGGCCGGACCACCAAGTATAAGCAGTATATGGATCCTCGTGGCAATTCCATGGAGCTGGGCGTTTGGCATGCAGTGGCCATGCAATTGCTGGGAGTGGTGGCACATACGGAGGACTTGCTGCGTGATCCCAGCCAGGTAAAATGATTTGATGGGGGGTCCTCTTTTATTTCATGCTCTGGCATGGAAGTGAAATGTGAAATCATTCAACAACGAGGACGTTTTAGGTGAACCTGGCCAAAGAACGTGGCCTGGTGCTTTTCTGTTGGGGCGATGACAACAATTCCAAAGATACCATCAAGTTGTTGAAGGAATTGGGTCTGCATGCCATCATCTACGACAAGATGGATGTACTCACTAGCAAGGAGGTGAAGGTAAGTTGCAGGGGCCAAAATAAACCCGAAAATTTGTACCCTTATCAGCAAAATCAAATCTTCGTGTTTGGTATACATTAAAACAAATTTGGTTGGAATAGGACACTTAATATGGCCACAGGACCAACAAATGTAAAGATACCTTTGCTAAACATACGTTTATTCAGATATTTCATAAGCCTGACGTGCTGGGAGAAAACGGACAATTTATCTGAGTTCAGCGGCCAAAAATACATAAGGAACGGTTGCAAAAGTGGGCCTTTTTTGTATTGTGTGTCTCTGATGGCTGCGGTCCATGCTGGTTGCCGCATAGTCGCACTGAACACGCTTTATTGCCTTGTATGTGACCACAGTGTCTCCTTCTCCTTTCCCCAAGAGCTTCCAGCTATGGCTTTGAGGGCCCCATTCCTTTCTCTAACTTTTGCAGGCTGTGTTCTCCAGCGTGCCTCGCAAAGAAGAAGAGATTGTCAAAAGTCACTCCCAAGATTTTTGAGTATTTGATAGTGGAAATTTTTCCTTCGTCCACAGTGACATTGAGCTAGTGTTTTTTTTGGTCCAAGTGGGAAATAAGCTGCATTTTCCAGAGGAGAGAGACAGGACTGTTGGGAGGAGTTTAAGCTCCTTGTTCTATTTCTGTTGTTGTTCATAAGTATATCTTTGCATTTGTATTCGTTTTCACGCGGCCGTAAGGATCATTTTGGCACCCCTCTTCCAGTAAAAAGTGAAATCGGCTTCAAATTGTAGGATTATCTGACACATGCCTGGAATAGAGAAACCGTGTTATGATAAGATGCTTGCTGCGAAGGATTAAGCAAGGCTCTGCAACATTTGGTGCATTAAAAACAATGCTAGCGAGGTGTAGTAACTAATCCTCACAAGAAAAGGAATAGAAATAGCACACATGTACACTTAAAGACAGCACTGTTGTCGTAGATTAACCAAATCCGCTATCAACTTGGAATTGTTGATACACCAGTCTTACTCGCTAAGGCACAAATGAAGACTATGCTCCAGATTGGAACGGTCGTAGCGGTGGAAACTAAATTCAGATTGCATATGGGCATTTCCACAGTCGCGAACGCGACAATCGTACGCCTTTAAGGTGCAGAAAAATATAGAAGACAAAACGAATTTTTGATTTTGTTTCTATTTTTTGGTAGAATTTTGATAGCAGTATATTTAGTGCAAAGGGAGGTTCAATCGATTTGACGATAAAAATATACTTTAAAAATCATGGGATTTATCACGCGACAAAAATGGAAGTCGTTCTCGACTGCATCTAAAAAATTCATAAATCTGCGAAAGTTAAATAAATATTTTGAAGCAGTTAACTTTTAAATAAAGGGGAATAATGCAGCTTTTTATTGAGTACAATCATACGCAATTATTTACATTAGTTTTGTTTTTATAAGTTTTAATATTATGAAGAACGCGACATTTATCACGCGACATCTTAAAAAAAGCTAACAGTTAAATGGACATTTCTTCGGTATTCAGGCTAATTTTTTATAGTAAAGAATCAGAAAAGCTGTACTTACATTTTAAGATTTATTTGGATTTTTATTTTCAATGTTATGTGAGAAAATCATTTTTAAAAAACAATTTTTTCAATCTCGGTGGACCTTTCTGTGGAAATGCCCATATATAATGCTCTAATATAAGGCTCTACCAAAGGGAAGCAAGCATGAAAATTTAAAAGAATTCAAAACCCAGAAGCAATACTGGTTTTGTTAGTGCAGTAAAACTCAAATGTCATGAAAGTCAGAATTTGCATGGTTCAATCTAAATAGATGCCGAATACATCCAATGTGACAATGAACTTGCCTGATTTGGAATTATTTCGGACGAGAATATTGTATTATCGTATCGTATTGAAAGAAAATTAAAATCCATTTGAGGATAATTATTTTGCTCAATAAAAAAATATCCCTTAACAAAAGAGAGAGAGAGTTTTACTACTTCGAAACTTTTCTTACATTTATAGTAATAATAATATTACCACTTTTGAAAACATTAAAACAAAAGTAAAGTGATTTAAGTTATTCTTATCTAATAGCTAAATTACACATAAGTATTAGCTATGTGCCGTTAAAATAAAATGAGCATAATTCACTGAATTGCTTATATGCAAGTTTTTCTTACAACCGATAGATTGCTTATATGCAAATGATTTGCATATAACCGATAACCACTTAAATGCAAATATCGCTTATATGCAAAAATATTGCTGCATTATAACTTTTGCATATAAGCGATATTCACTGTAGTTGGATAGATTACTTCAAAACAAACTGATCTGGCCCAACGTTTGGTCATTTTGATGACATGTCCTTAAGATATTGTCAAAAACTCTTTTTTTGTGGAAGCCTTTTATATCTTCCCCGCATATTAAAAAGGGAAAAAGGGGAGGATGAAGTTGTGCAAATGTATGTAACAGCCAGAAGGAAGCACCTCCGACCCCATAAAGTATATATATTCTTGATCAGCGTCAACAGCCGAGTCGATTTAGCCATGTCCGTCTGTCCGTCCGTCCGTCTGTATGAACGCGTCGATCTCAGAGACTGTAACAGATAGAGCCACAATTTTTGGCATGTATGTCACATCGAGTTTATGTTTTAGATTGTCCTCCTCCTCCATCTTTTTATCAGCGAAAAACTGTCTTTCTCTCTGTATAAAACGTGTGGATCTCACACACTATAAGAGGTGGAGCCACCAATTTGCATGTTTGAAGGTGTATACTGTGACCCAGTCAAGTTGGTTTTCAGATTTGGAAAATTCCACCTCCTCCATCTTTCAGCAGAGAAATACTGTCTCTCTCTGTATGAACGTCGTTGATGAGGCTACAGGGATTTTGTTCCTTTGGCTCTCCTCTTCTCCTCCCTTTTCCCAAAATAAATTTTTTATTTCATATTTGAAAAAAAAATGGAAGGGCGCTTCCCCCAATTATTCAAATAAATTTTAAAAAATAAAAGGAGTTCAAAGCTATAGAAACCACATTACTTGGAATGGGTATTTTGCAGTCGGGGCACTCGACCCAACACTCTTACTTGTTTTAAATAGAAATATCTCGGGAACCAAGAGTAGCTAGAGACATGAAATAAATTGCTAGTGATAGATAATAGATCAAAGTTTTCGAAAATTGGATTGACATACACTGAAAGCATTTTTTTGCTACAATTAAAGAAAAATATAATCTGGTGGTTTTTGCTAGTTCGCGTTGGACCGCCACCTTTAAACTTTTCCTGGAATTTCCTCCAACTTTAAAGCAAATTACCTGAAAGTTTGAAAAAAATCAAAAATACGCTTCACAAAGAAAAATTAAAAAATATGATTTTGCTATAATTAAAAGACCAATATAATCTGATAGTTTTGCTAGTTCGCGTTGGACCGCCACCGTAAAACATTTCCTGGAATTTCCTCTAACCTGAAAGTTTAAAAAAAAATCGAAGATACGCTTCTGAAAGAAAAATTCAAAAATAAATATTCGCTTATTTTACTTACTCGTCATCTTCACTATTTTCGTTTATCACAACATTCGCTTCATCCGACTCAAAAATTCTTGATAAAATTGCTGCTGGGCGGATAATGCGTGATAAGTATCTTGCATAAGCCAAGTAATAAATCACACTTGCAGCATGAGAACAACAGCCAACAGTCCTTTTTCCGTTGGGACAACTAAAGCAATAACGTTGTACGCCATCTATGCTTTTATTATTTGGAATCAAATCGACATAGACACAGTAGGACTTGCTGTTAATATGCCTAGAGCGAACCTCGAATTTTATTATTGAGGGACTCATTTTAACGAATGAAGCATCAATCGTCCTGTCCTCATTCAGGATTTGTGATAGGTATGAGACTGCTAGCGACAGTTGGTAAGATCCAGAATATATACTTATGGAAATTCTAATAGTGATGATGTATTCAATGGACTTAATAAACTTCTTCTTCGATTGTAACGCTCTTTCTTAACTTCTTCAGACAAAGTATTTGGAACCATTATACGATTTTTAAAATGAGAAAGTATTCTGCTTCCTAATTCTTTATCTGAGTTTAACCTCTTTCCAAACTTGTTGTTGAGATACCCAGCGATTCTGCATAGATCACCAACTTTGCTTAGATATTTGTTGTCCAGATTGTGATGTAAAAGTTTATATTTTTCAGCAATTGATCCATGAACGGCTTCGACAACCCACCTTATTTTGGTGATTTTTCGAGACTCATTTGCTTCTTCGGTGTCCAGTTGAGCTTTTTTTCCTTTAAATGCTGGCATCAGAACTGTAAAGCCTTTTCCTTCTATTTCACCAACGACATCGCGAAAATCCCTATCCACAACGAATATGTCATTAGGTCGCAAAAGCCTCATTAAATTAGTGTTTTCTTTACATAAAACGGACCGCATATGTCAAGAACGAAGCCATTTGTGGTACAAATGGTAAAGGGCTTACATAAATGAGTTTTCTTCTATCCCGAATATGATTTTCGTTGATATTCATTGTTGCTGCTCTTTTGGTGCCGTACGTAAGTGCCATCAAAAATTAAGACCAGTTGGTCGCTCTCTAGGACTAACAAATATTTCGCTGTATCTGACATATTTAAAAGTAAAACATCTCGCGTTGTACCATCAATCCCAAACGGGGGCAATACATTGGAAAAATATTATTTATTTATTTATTTAGTTACAGCACAAGAAGTCAAGACGCTTTGGACTTCCGGAACGAACTAATTATTAATAAACGAATTTGAACAATGGTCATGTGGATAAGCCAACTAGATGGTTAATTTATGAAATGGCAGTTAAAATCAGATTATATATATTTTTTAAAATTTTTCTTTAAGAAGCGTATCTTCGATTTTTTTCAAACTTTCAGGTAATTGGCTTTAAGGTTAGAGGAAATTCCAGGAAAAGTTTTGAGGTGGCGGTCCAACGCGAACTAGCAAAACCACCAGATTACATTTTTCTTTTAATTGTAGCAAAAAATGCTTTCAGTGTATGTCACCAATTTTCGAAAACTTTGGTCTATTATCTATCACTAGCAATTTATTTCATGTCTCTAGCTACTCTGGTTCCCGAGATATTTCATTTTAAAAAAAGGCTTGGCATCAAAATGACCCAACATTGGGCCAGATCAGTTTGTTTTGAAGTAATCTATCCAACTATAAAGGAAATTTCTAAATCCCAGACTTTAGGCCGCACCCGTTCCCTAATCGGGCTAGACCCTTTATTTGAATTTTTGGGAATTTTACGTAATTCTATTTCTTTGCAGCAAAGTGTATTCCACCTACAGGCCAAGGATAGTCAAAAGGAACTACTCAAACTCCAAGCCCTAGAGACGGGACATGTGTGGCATACGTCGGCCAATGGAAGTGAAGAACAACAGGCTTAGTGCTTGAAATCAGTCTACCTAAATACCTAAATGCACACAGTTATTTACATCTATACAAATCCACATTTTACATCTATCATTTAGCAAAATGCATTACCCTTAGCCGCACTCAGCTCTATTTCTAAGCTTGCTTTAACCAAACACTTTTCAATCTATGTAATAATCCAATTTTTTTTATGAGTATTTGGCCTTACACAGGCCAAAGGACCACAAGCCGAGCTTCTCTCAATCTCTTGGCGTGTGTGCTTCTTAATTTCGCACAAGAGAAAGGGACCAACAGTTTAACGCCGAATCCCAAAGGTCGAAAGTTTGAAAAGCTTTTTCACGGCAAGTTACTTGACAGCTGGCGCCAATAGCTGGTAAAGGTGACCGGTTGTGTAAAAGTTTTTTTGGTGAGATGCTTTAAGGCGGGAACAAACCCACGACCTCATGTACAGCAGGCACACACACACCACCTGCTGCACCACAACCGGCCAAATTTCTTTATACTTCAATTTATTTGCTTTGTACTTTAGTTTTATTCAAACACAGAAAATGTCTTACATACTCAACAAAAAAAGGAGTTAATAAAACCTGGATTACTTTGTCAATTTAGGGGTTGGTTATATAAATATCGAACGCAATGGGTCAAACTTATGTTAAGTTCTTTAAGGTCTTTCGAGGGATCTACCAAAGTTCACTGGTTTACAGCCAAAAAGACAAATTACTACTGAAACTATTTTTTAGTGAAGTTTGGAATGGGGATTTGAAAATCGATTTCAAAAATTTGTTCATGGCTCCATTTTTCGGTAGGTGCACTTATATTTTAAGCCTTGTCTGACTTCAGAATTCTCAGATAGAGTCAAGCAAGATATAAATCGAAAGGTAATTGAGCTGCCAATAATGCGAAAAAATCGGTTCAGTAGTTTGAATATAATACCCAAAAATATATACAAAAAATAGATTTTTGCTCGAAAATGCATTAAAAGGGGGGACATCTAAGTAGAATTTTTGGCAATTTTTGTGTAAAAAAAGCTTTAGGGTCTATAAAAAATTTTAAGATAAAATGTCAAATTTTTTTCAATTCTACGGCGAAGCCCTGGCTCCAAAATCGTTGATTTCTGGCAAAAAACTTTTTGGTTATTTTACAAAAAGTGTTTAACGATCTTTAACAATTTTGAGAAAATTTGTTCTGACTTGACAATCGGCCTTCCAAGTTTTGCCAGAAAGTGGACCAGTGCCGCATTAATAAACTGGCAAATCAAATGTTTATTTTTTTATTTATTTATTTAGGTTTGACAAAGTTCTGTCAACATTACTGGGTACAATTCAAAAAAAGACAGTAAATTATTTCTTACATCTAACACAGAAGAGTGAGCAGAGAAAAGATGGTAATACAAATTATAATTAATACACAAATTTCGGAAAGGTTCATAGTGGGCAAAATTTGTTAGGCAAGGCTGTAGGTAGATCGGAGAGAAATTTCTGGTTAGGCGCAAAGGAACCGCAAGATTTATTTGGCATAACAGAGCACAAGAGTCAATATCACCTGATAAAAGTTTGTGAACAAAAAGCACACAATGGCACGTCCGACGGTTCTTAAGAGATGGAAGATCAATTAAGAGTAATCTATGCTCGTATGGTGGAAGATGGTTGGAGGGATCCCAGTTGAGGCCGCGGAGGGCAAAAATTAAAAACTGTTTTTGAACCGATTCAAGTTGGTCTTGATATTTTTGGTAGTGCGGTGACCAAACACATGACCCATATTCAAGTATTGGTCGTACCAGTGAGACGTATAAATGTTTAGTCAGATACGGATCGTTAAATTCCTTGGCCCATCTTTTGATAAACCCAAGAACACCCATAGCTTTGTTAGAGATGACAGAAATGTGATTATTAAAGCTTAGTTTAGGGACAAAGCGTATGCCCAAATCGTCAACCACGTAAATGCGTTCGAGAGGTTTGTCATCAATCGTATAGTCAAAAAAATACGGCTGTGTGCGATGAAAAGTCATACATTTACACTTTTCAGCGTTTAGTGGGAGGCAATTAACCGAACACCATGTATGCAGAGAGTTTAAGTCCAATTGAAGAAGGAGAGGACACATCGGTTCGTTATAAGACAAGCAGAGTTTTAGGTCATCGGCATACATCAAGGAATGTGAGTGAAGCAAGACATGAGGGATGTCGTTAATGAAAAGATTAAAAAGTAAAGGTCCAAGATGACTACCCTGAGGAACTCCAGAGAGTACGCTGATGGACTCAGAAAGCGTCGAATTGAAACGGACACGTTGGGAACGGTCTGTCAAATAAGCCTTTATCCAGTTAAGAAGATTAGGAGGAAATCCAAGTAGATACAGTTTGTGAAGGAGGAGATCATGATTGACGGAGTCGAAAGCCTTGCTAAAATCTGTATAAATTACATCCGTTTGCAGTTTATTAATGAAACCCGAATTCACAATGGAAGTAAACTCAAGCAAGTTTGTAGAAACCGAACGTTTTTTCATAAAGCCGTGCTGAGATTGTGAAATAATTGAGCGACAGGAGTGCTGTATTTGAGAAGTAATAAGCATTTCAAATAGTTTAGGAATGTCGGATAGTTTAGAGATACACCTGTAATTTGTTACTGATGACTTAGATCCCTTTTTATGAATAGGAATGACAAAGATTCTCCAATACTTAGGACTCACCTGGTTCAAGAGAAGTTAGACAGCGGTAAGCGAAACATAGAAGAGATTAGCACGATTTTTAAGCCCACAGCTTTACATTGCGACTTTAATACGAAATTTTTTTTGTCAAATTTTTAAACGCCTAGGAAAAATATAAAAAAATCGAAAAAATACTATTTTTATTTATTTTCTACTTAGGAATCGTGCTTATACAAAAAAAATCTATGAACAAAGACATAAGCTGTGAGCAATTAAGTGAAAAAGTGGTATTTTTGTGATTTCTTTTAATTTATTTTCGTTTGCTTCGACTTCTGTTTTAAGGCCTGATTCCAGATGACATAAAAATTTATTCCGGTACTATACTTTATTCAAATAAGACTGCTATGCAATAGCATTTATATTTTAAATCAGTTCAAAAGTGTTTCTATTCATGTGAACTTCGACATTACAATTGATTTTTATGTCATGTGGAATTAGGCCTTAAATTATAATTTTTGATGTGGCTTTTCAAAGGGAAAAAATTTATTTATGTGAACTCACAAAATACTCAAATTTGAATGTTACTTCCTCCACTGAATTTGATATATCTTCGGAACGTAAATGAACGTATGCGATTCTTAAGTAGAAAAAATAAAAATGATTTTTGTAGAATTTTTTTTATATTTTTCCTAGGCAATTATAAATTAAATTTCTTGAAATCTCGAACAAAAATCAATTATTTTTTAAATATTCTAAAAAACAATGTCTTACGCGATAATTGGCAATGAAATTAGCCTTCGATTCATATTTTGATTGATACCATCTGATGATCACGAAGGGGGAGATATTTCGAAAATTGTAAATACTGTACGGAAAAATGGAAAAAAAATTTTTTTAATCGATTAATGAGATCACCATTCTAAATTAGACTAAAAGTAGTTTCAGTAGAAATGGCTCATATAATTTTATTTTGGAACCTGTGTATTTTGCGATACTTTACTGACTTTGAACATTTTTAAACCACTTTCGTCTTCTACGTCAAAATCGGATTATAAAAATACAACTATTATAAGCATACATGTTTTTAAAAAGAGTGTACATCAACTTATTGAAATCGCAACGAAACACAAACTGGCCCGTTCCCGTTTGGATCTTAGGGGATCTGTTTTTATAATCTGCACCAAAAACGCTCAGACGCATGGAATTTTTTGAAGTTGTACATATCGATTCACATCTTTAGTCGCCGTAGTGAATGCTGAAATTGCTAAGTTAAAAATTGATTAAATGAATTTTTGAGAATACTTGGTGGTTGTTTTATCAGTTGCTCAAAATCAAAATTTCGTTTTCTCAAACTTTGAGATTTGGGTAATGACACTCAGGATCCCGTCATCAGTGTCGAGCACTTGGGAACACCTATTTTGAAAAGACCATCAGTTGGAGGCCGAGAACTTTTTGAATGACCCTCGTATCGGAAAATTTTATAGACTTGAAAAGTGTATTAAAATTTTGCCCAGAAGTTTGCAACGCATAGAAGGAATCATCTCCGATCACATAGTATATATATTCTTGATCAGCATGACGATCTGAGTTGATTAGCGCTTGGTCCGTCCTTCAGTTTGAAACACTTTGTTATGTTGTATTACAGTAAAGATGGATTTTGCATTTAAGGCGTTTCGAAATTGGTGTTCCTGTCTTGCATAATCTGCAACGTCCTTTTTCACCAAATATTACCCAATGTTCCACTTTATCATATCGTTGTAAGACTGAAGGATTCGGCTGGAACCTGTACTTTTTAGACTGGTGCGAAGACCCACTGCTTGATGGGGAGCCCAGGGATACTATCGAGCTATCCATTTCAACATTCAATGGTCAACCTCTCTTTTTTTCGAACGAAGTATTGGAAGTACATTTTTAAAGCTCATGAGCAACTTCTATTTGAAATTTTATAAGAGGAATATGCTTTTGCCTTGGTTCTATTAGTTTAAAATGCTTTCCATACAATAGCCACGCATTTGTAACGGATATTCCCAGGCACCAATAAAAGATTCTAATGTACCACTTCCTTGAACGGTGGTTGACCTTGTAGAGCTCCATGAGCATGTTGGCCAATTCTACCCCTCCCATACCCTTATTGTAAGAAGCATCAATATAAGCTTTTTCCTTTGGATTCCAACGTTTGCATATCCCAACAGGTTCATGGATTTCACAAGAAGATAATTGCTGAACTGGCTTATTGTCATACCATTTCACACATGCAAGATTATTGTTGATTTCACATTTCATATCAAAAGATCCCCTTCCACGTTTTTTTAGATCGGCCTCTGAAAGTAGTTGGCAATTGTTTATGCGGTTTTCACGTACAGTTCCTGTTGCAAATATGCCCATTTCCTTCATCCTTCACCAACATACAGTGTAAAGTTGTAAACTAATCCTGAGGCTCCAGCACGCGTAAACATTTTCAGACCCCATTTGTGAGGCTTGGCTGTGTTGTATTGCTTATATGATGATCGACCTGTAACAAAAATTTAAACTAAAAGAGCTAGTTCATTATGACATTTATGAACGCAATGATTTGTTCATCAATACTTTGATGTTCCTCCTGGGGTAGTTTACCAAAATTTTCTTTGAGATTGTTTAGTAAAGGGCGTATTTTGTACAGCTTCCTCCTTCTTTGGATTGTTTAGTATTATCGTTGAAGTGTAAGCCCCCCTGGCTACGCCCTTGGCCGAATCTGAGGAGAAGAGTGCAAAAAGCCTTTCAGTCGCTGTCTAACTTTTGATGCGGATAGGTCGAAGCAAATTCCCGCCGATTTATTTTCGCCCACCAATATAATCTCACTGGCCTCGCTCACGTTGGCCAACGCTGGACTAAACACGAAAAATCGGCAGAGAGTATAATACAGTCGTTGCCTCAATTATAAGCATCATCATTAGGCTCACTTTTTAGTAAACAACATAGTTTTTGTGTGGTCCAAATGTGCAAACTTTTGGGCCAACAAATCACAATTTAGGGGAAAGTTTGCTTTTCTGCTTTCATTAGAAGTAAAACAGGCTTCATCGAATTCCACATGTAAGTTTCGGTACAGACCAATGGTGATTTTAATACCGATATTTTTTCCGGAACCACTACAAATAAAGTGGTTTTGAGATAATGGCGTTTAAAGTTTGACTTATGTCAGTAAAATTAAATTACAGCAAAATAATGGCATTTGCTATATTGGGTTGCCCAAAAAGTAATTGCGGATTTTTCAAAAGAAAGTAAATGCATTTTTAATCAAACTTAGAATGAACTTTAATCAAATATATAATTTCCATTTTGTTCGATAACCTTTTGCCATCTTCCCGGCAAATTTTGTATTCCACGCTCATAGAACTTCTGGCCTTTATCTGCAAAAAACTGAACCAAGTGCGATTTTATAGCCTCATCATTGCCGAAAGTTTTACCATTTAAGGAGTTCTGCAAAGATCGAAATAAATGGTAGTCTGATGGTGCAAGGTCAGGGCTATATGGTGGATGCATCAAAACTTCCCAGCCAAGCTGTCCCAGTTTTGCCGGGTCATCAAAGATGTGTGTGGTCTGGCGTTGTCATGATGGAAAATGACACCTTTACGATTGATCAATTCTGGCCGTTTCTCGTTGATGGCTGCATTCAATTTGTCCAGTTGTTGACAGTAAACATCCGAATTAATCGTTTGGTTCCTTGGAAGCAGCTCAAAATATACCACACCCTTCCAATCCCACCAAACAGACAGCATAACCTTCTTTTGGTGGATATCAGCCTTTGAAGTGGTTTGAGCTGGTTCACCATGCTTGGACCATGATCGTTTTCGATTAACGTTATTGTAAACAATCCATTTTCATCTCCAGTTATGATTCGCTTTAAAAATGGATCGAATTCATTGCGTTTAAGATGCATATCACAAACGTTGATTCGGTTTGTTAAATGAATTTCTTTCAATTCATGTGGTACCCAAATATCAAGCTTTTTCACCAGTCCAAGACTTTGTATGTGATAATGAACGGTTGATTTTGGTATATTTAACTTCTCTCTATCTCACGCTCAGTTACATGACGATCAATTCGATTAATGCTTTGATTTGGTCATCATCAACTTCATTTGGCCGACCTGAACGTGGCTCATCTTTAAGTGAAAAATCTCCAGAACGGAATTTGCGAAACCAATTTTGACACTGTCTTTCTTTTAAGGCTTTATCACCATACACATCACGTAACTTTTTAGCAACTCTCTCTGCGCTTTTTCCTTTACGGAAATAATAAAGTAAAATATGACGAAAATGCTCTTTTGTGGACTCCATATTAAAAAGGGCGCCAATCAAACAAATGTAAACAAAATTACGCGCACTTTTTTTCTAAAGCAAGCTAATAGTGACAGCTAATAACTGACAAAAGAAAGAATGCAATTACAGAGTCACAAAGCAGTTAAAAAATTATAAACGCCGACTATATGAAAAATCCGCAATTACTTTTGGGCAACCCAATTTCCTTAATCAATCGAATTCAGAATTTAGTATAGACCTCTATTTGAATCTCGGAGCAGACTGTGTTGATTTAAAATATATTAAATTTTTTATCACTTTTTTTCAAAATCATCTTTCTCAAAAAATCACTCATACGCAGTGTTGCATTTAACCGCCAGCAGATGTCAAAATGTCAGCACAAAAGAAAATGGGCAACAAATTAACACTGCGCATGTTCGAAAATTCCTTCACACAGAGCACACAGATTCCATCAGTGTTGCCTCTGCGAGTCTATTTTTTTGTGGTTCTCCCTTCAGTTTGTTACATCTCATCGAACGGTTCGGAACGAGCGCCGAGGAATAGCCCACCCAGAAAAAAACGAACTCGAACGTAATAAAAGAGGCCCGCAGGAGGAGCGGGAAGCGGGGAACGTTTTTTTTTAACGTCCCAAAAGTGTAGTCTAGTAGTTGGAGAAGTTCTTGAGTTCGGGTTTATGTTCTTTTCCCCACAATTTTCTTTTGTTCATATTTGAGTTGCCTTTTGAACGCGAAATAATGTTTATCGGCAGAGCGCACAGAAATCACAGCCTCAGCGTATAGGTGAGCAGGCGGGACTAACTAGTGTAAAGTGGATGTGTATATGTGTGTGTATGTGTGAGTGTAACTATATACATATGTTTTATGTATATCAAGTGCAGAAAACTCCCAGAATTGGCAAAAAATTTCAAATATTTGAAATACAATAAGGAAGTTTTTGTGTTATACCAAAAACGGAAAAATCGATGCGTGCGCCTCCTGTGGCTGCCACACACGTGTATATCCTTTTGTGTGTGTGTGTGTGAGTGTGTATCCTGGTGTATGCCATGTACACGCCAAGTTAACTGAGGGCAGGCAACTTCATACCCTCAACAACAACAACGAAAAACAGAGCAGTTACAGCAGTTGAGGCCGCACTTACAAACACTCCTGACCTACTGCCCGAACACACCCGCCCCCAAACCAACTAAACCAACCTAAAACAACTTCTCCTTACATTCACTTGCGTGTGTAGAGCAGGATGTGGTAGGTGTGGGTAAGAAAGGAAATTTGGTATAAAAAAAAACTCATTTTAAAAATGTACACAGAAAAAAAAACGCCGGTCTGAAACGGACAGAAAGAGAAGTATGGTTCAATTTGTTTAAGAAAATGCAGCAAAATTTAGCTTTTTCCAATTTATTAAAGGGGGGTGATGGTGGTTTTAGATGATTTTCGTGCGTTGAACACGTAATTCATTTTGTCCAAATTTTTGGTAGTTTCAGCTTAAAGTTGCCTAAAATGTCTATTTTGACACTTTTTTGGAGCAATTTGTGTGCCCCTATAATATTATTTTGAGTTTTTTTTTTATATTATCGATAAGTACTTTTTACTCACTTTGATACAAGCAATTTTAAGAAATTTTAAGATTTTTTAAGCAAAGATATAAAAAAACGAAAAGGCTAAGCTAACTCCGTCCTTGCCGAAGATTTTATAAGAACGAAGCTTTTTGTAAGAACGTTAACACTAAAATCAAACATTTTTCTTACTAAAGCCCATTTTCTTAATATTTTTGAGAGTATATAAAATTAACAATCACCGAGTTTAAGAACGATGAAATTTGAAGCAAAAAGTTTTATGTATTCTCCGACCGATCGGTCCTATGTCAGCCATTAGATATAGTCATCCAATTTTGACCAAATTTATGAAACCTGTTTGATAGCATTTTTATTAGTATTTAGTATTAGCATTAAGTATTAGTATGGGAAGAGTTTATAGGGTTGTTTTTTCCTTTTTTTTTTTTTTTTTTTTTTTTTTGCATTTTTTTATAGCTTGGATAGTTTAGAATATCACCCCAAAAGGATTTTTTGAAATTCAAAATACTTTAGAAGATACAGCCTTTTATGCCGACCAATGTCTTCGTTAAAACAAGCAATTTTCAAATTACTTCAAACTTTAAACGAATTTATCTCGAAACCACGTTTTTCGAGCTGGCGGCCATGATATCTCCAGTTACACTGAACCGATTTTGATGATCCAAAGTGCAATCGACGCAGAATTGTTACCATTCTGGTCGGACCCTCAATCATAATTTTATAAAAAAAATTTACTATTTTTGCTTTACACCTCAAAAAAAGGGCCCGAAATCGAAATTTAACTTTTTAATGGCCGCCATTTTATCCAAAATAAATCACAACATTTTTTTCGAGGTTCCGACCATAAATAAATCTATACTGATTATAACCCCGTTTTTAGTTTTCAATTCACACAACCTGGAGACGTGGAATCATGGCCGCCAGCACTATACCCTTTTTTTGGCCACCCACTTTGACGGCCGAGAACTTTTTGAACAGCCCTCGTATCGAAACAGTAAAATTTTGTTTGTTTACCTTAATCTGTTTGTAACATAAGAATAAAAAACAGAATTGGAAAATCTCTTTCCGTTTTCTAATACAATTCTTTTTGAAAAAGGTCAAAAAACAGCCCCGACATGGAGAATACCCCTTAAGAACGATATAATTAAAACCAGGGATGCAAACCGCTCGGAAATAAGGACTGGTTCGGTTCAGTGGTTCACACAGTTTTTGAACCGCCGGTTCGGTTCATTACATGGTTTTTGGGGCTTACTGAACCGCGGTTTCGGTTCGGTTCGGCTTGCGCTGTATTCATTTAACAAACTAAAGAAATGTATTTTTGGGACATTTAGTTAGATTACTTAGGTTAGGTTTAGGTTTTTTAGTCAGGTTTTTAGTTATTAAATAATAAACATTTCTTTTTATTAAACTCAAAATTTGCTTTAAACATAACGATATCTTTAAGACTGTGTTATTTAATGAAGATATTTCCATTTGATTGATTGCATTTCAAAACAGCAGGAGATATATAGAGTTTAAGGAACTAAAATTTAGTTCAATATGATGGAACTTTAGTTAAGATTTAGTAATAATATATCTTATAGTAAAGTTTCATCGATATTGCCTCTTAAGTTTGATAAATCAAGTTTCAGTGTGGGAAATGCTCGTTCTACTGACCTTTGTGTGGCTGAAATTGCTTAAGTTGATTTTCCTGATAAATATTCCAATATTTATCTTTAGGTAAACGCTTTTCGCCATCAAACGCTTCAATGCAATTAACAAACGATATTTTACTTCAGGATGGAAATTAGTCCTTATATTTCCAACTCGCCTTTACTTATCGGGTTCAAAGAATTATCCGTTATGTTTTCATAAACGATTTAGATCTTTTTCCTTCTTCTTATAGCAGGTTTGATTTCTGGTAGAGGTAACAAAATCAAGACTTCGCCCGTTCCAATTTGATAGATGGTTCGTACCTTCTAGAGATATTTAGTAATTAAGATTATTTATCCATTTGATAAAGGAGTGGTTTAGATTGGATGATACGGATCGATCGGACGAGTTATGAAGAAAACAAACAATTATGATGGGCAAGCACTGTCCACTTTTTTTTGTGGTTCTCTTACTTATTACCTAACTTTTGCAAGCAACCTTCAGTCACCTTCTTTAGTTTGTGAACCAAACTCGACTTTTTTAAAAATAATTTTCATTTTGACTGTAATTTGCTCATTTTCATAATATACCAATAAAGTTGGGAAATATCTTTTGGTCACTTATACTTTTTCTAAAATATGTTGAGAGTGAATATGGGGGTTGTAGGCCACTTTGAAAAAGTCGGTTTGACTTTTTCAAAAAATATTGCAATGACGCGCAATAAAACAAGACTTTCTCAAATAAAAACGTCAAAAGCAAACAAAAAACACCCAAAAAATTATATATATATAAAAAAAAAACTATTTACATGTATCATTGCACTCTTTTTTTTTCTTATTCTAATATAAAAAATTATCTTTTTATTTAATAATAAAAATAATTGCTTAATCTTTTGAACTTTGTAATGGGTGGCTCACACTAATACTAAATGTCAAAAAATCACTTTTTCTATGGAAAATGCTAAGATTTATTTTTTAAACTATTGGGAAAGGTTTATCTTTCTAAAATACAAAATTTACAAACAAAAAAATATTTTTTCCAGATTTTAAGATTCTTTACCAAATTTAACCTGATCATTTCCTGCCCCCAAATAATGCGCTACGATTTGGTTCAGTAAGGTTAATCAATTGGTAACTCAATGTCTAGTTGAAATGAACCGAACCGAACCATTTTCTTTTTCGGTTTTTGGTTCGGTTCAACATTTTTGTAAAACACACTGGTTCGGTTTACGGCTCGGGTTATGAGCGCAAAAAAGCGGTTCGGTTCGGTTAAAAACCGGTTCGGTTCAGACCGGTTTACATCTCTGTACACCAAAAGTTTTTATACCCGGTATCTTAAAAGTGTCCGAATTCTTTGTAACGCACAAAAGGAAACATCTCCGACCACAAAAAGTATATAAATTCTTGATCAGCATGACGAGCTGAGTTGATATAGCCATGTCCGTCTGTCCGTTGTCAAATATATAACGTTGTGTCTGTCCGTCTGTTTCTTCTGAACCAAACTTTTGTACAAATCTTTTAGGATAAATGCGATCCGCCTTTGTGGAACCGGCCACGAAAGACTATAATTCCTTGATCGGTTGAAAGGAAGTGGTTTAGTGAAAAAAACTTTTTGGGTTTCAATGTTTACTGAAATTGTTAAAATAAATTTTTTTGAATGCACAAAAGGGTATCTGATTCTTTGGAATTTTTGACTTTTAAATTTTGAGGAAAGACAAATCTTCGCTCCCAACCCCTACATATTTTAAAGTTTTCTGATTTCACATAATTTCGCCATTATCGACATAGGACATCCTTATAACTATCCAACTTGGCTTATTTAAGACTAGGTCTGAAAAACAAAAAAATACAAATTGTTGTACCAACGGGTGAACCCACAACCACGCGCCTGAGGATCAGCGCACACACAACCCCATGAAAAAACCTTTGTTTTTCTAACGCTCCCACTTATACTTATCTACCCACAATTTTGTCAAGTATCTTCAGGATTGAGTAAGCATATTAACTGCCATAGTGAACGGTTCATAGGTAAAAACTTTTGGATTGAATTTTGCGTATAATCCAATTTGAACTTCGGTTTCAGCTCAGCCGTCAAGTTAAAGCTTAAATATCCCCTCTATTTTTTTTCTAAGACCGTTTATCTTATCTGTCGATTTTGACCAAATTAGCAAATCTCTTTGGAAGCATAAAATATTAATATTCACTGAGTTTGGAGACGCTTACATTGAAAACAAAAAAAGTTTTTTCCACAAAGTCCCATTTTTCGACCGATCGGTTCTATGGCAGCTATAATATACAGTCATCCGATCTGCAGTTCGATATGATCTTGCGTTGGAAACTTCTGGCCAGAATTATTATGCCCTTTGCAAATGCAGTCCAAAGGGCCCCAACCTGCGCTTCTCTGTGTGTATGCTTAAAATTTTAACATACGATAAACGGATCTTGAGTTTAAAGCCGAATCCGAACGGCAAAGTTTGAGAAGCCTTTTCATGGCTAACATTTTGCCTAGCCCACAAATATGCAATGGAACATTTTCATAAAAATTTAATACATGGCCTTCTGTACCGTTTTTGCTTTGCATACCATTGGGCAGTAAAATACTCATTTCGAATTTAATTTCGAAAAAAATTGTCAAATTTTTCGGTATACTTTTTTTGAAGCTAAAAACTGGTACTTCACAATGATTTCACGAAAGGTCCTCACAAAACTTAAAAAAAAGTTTCAGAATAAGCATTTTATTTATTTAGAATCCCCACCTTGTTTTCAAGTGTTATTTGTACGAATTTCCAAATTCCGAATCGCTTGAAATAATACAAAGTTTTTTGGATCACTTTTCTTATTATTATAAAATTTAAGTATCTGTGACATTTAAATATACATTGTTGTGATAACCCTTAAAATATGCAAAGTTTCAGAACATTGTTTAATTGTCCTTGGTGACAATGGCTGCCGATGGCTGAGCATGACACTTTGCATTGAGGGCCGGAAGGCTGAAAACATTATTGTTGTTATCTGCACATCTTTATAATGATAAATATTATCTGACATTAGCATATATAATAAGGATTTTGCCAACTCAGTATCCGGATCAGCACCTTGGCTTTGGTCGATGGGCGAACTGCTGGAACATAGCTCTTAACCGTTTAAAGAGTCAAAACGATCGCTATGAGACCCGGAAATGTTGCAACTGGTACACCACTCCAAAATATTTGCCTCTGATCTGACGACAAACAGATTCAGAAGGCGTCTAAACAGACGTTACATTTCTTCGACCTTAGTGTCTATGGAAAGCGTCCCTCTGGCTGCATCATCAATTTGGCATAAGTGTCCCCTTGGCACCATCCCCTGCCAAATTTTGCTGATTTCCCAGCCAGATGACAGCTCATAGCAAAAAAAAAAAACAATCCCCCCAAATATGCGCTCATCACATCCAAAATAATTGTTAGCAATATATTCCGTGTATCAGCTGTTCTCTCAATCCACACACGCTATCGATAGGCCAACTATCGATAGGAAACTGTGGACTTCGTTTGTGTTGCTGTATACAAAAGCAACAAAAGGAAAATCTTAAAATTACTGGCACAGATTTTTTTATATGAAGTTTGCCAGGAATTTTGAGCTATTTATGATGGTGTAATGGACCCACCTCTAAAACATGGTACTCGACATCCAAGAGAAAGAAGCATACTTGAGGAGTTTCATGTGCCAGAGAGAATAAACGCATCTTTGTTTGTTCGTCGCATGATGACATTAAAATCCTGTAGGTGAATAGTTTGAATTCCAAATTTATGCATGCT